>JAQFYM010000146.1:0-113094 GCA_034694785.1 Agrenia bidenticulata | reverse complement strand
AGGAATACTATTAAGTAAGGGGTACTGGGGACTGGGAGGAATACTATTAAGTAAGGGGTACTGGGGACTGCGAGGAAACCCTCCTTTTTTGTGGCCCGACTGGGTCACCACTCTGCTAGTGTAGTATAAATATCCCCCTTTTGCAATTACTGCTTGTAGTGAATGTAGCTATGGATTTATTCTTGCTTAGTCATTTTGCTTTTGAATTTGGATTGATTTAATCTTATCAAATTATTACCCTACCAAAAGGATCAAAACACATTTACTTATTAATAATCGGTCGTATAGACCCAAGCAGACACTTTTTATTTCTTAACTATGTTTTTCAGGGGGAGGGGAAGTATATCCAAGTCGATGGCTGGTATCCATTGCAGCACCGGTCCTTTTCACTGCCTACGGTTTAAAAAAGCGGAGCCTAAATGGGAGTGGAGCAGCTTCAGGTATGTTTTCGTTTCAACCGGAGTTGTTCCATAAAATTACTATGAAAAATTGATTCAAGCCACGAGGATGTCATTATTGTGATAGTAGCTTTTACGGTACTCCCAATTGTTGTAAAAATAATAGCTAGCTTCTTAATTCTTGATAGGTGCTCAATGGAGCTGTAAATTGTACATTTAATTAGCTCTCTATAAGTTAAAACGCCATTACTAGAGGATTGGTGAGCCATTTATTCCAAGTATGTACCAATTATGTTGATGGTTCTTTAAAATTAATTTCAATAATAGACCCACATTTCCAACTAATGTTGAATGGACGAATAATAAATTAAGTGAAATTGGATGGTTCAACACGCGATGAATTTATTCAATAGATGTGATTCAAAGTTGAGAGGGAGAGTTGGTAAATTGTATTTATGTTTGATCAAATTATATTTTTGGTACTAGTCTGTATTCAGTTACATTTAAACGCACTACGAATCAGGATTACGGATCAATATTTATTAAGTGTTGATGAATTATAATCGAATTAGAAGACCTAGAACTGTGATTGACTGCATCACACTTTATGAAGAAATTAGAAATTTTTAAGGCCTCCTAAGTCTTCTTATTGGTTAGGCAGGATTATGACCACGAGCTACACAGATTCTAACGAGCTTGTTGTACGTCAGAACTGTCACGGGACAGTAAACTATTTTATATTGGGTCAAAGGAAAAGAAATCAATGTTTAATTTGTTGTTTACATCTTACTCGGCTTATGTTCAATTTTTGTCTTTTCAGCCTTATTCGTAGGATTTTTTCTAACACTCAGCAGCTATTGTTACCTGATGTGTCTTATCCTATTCTTCCTTTCGTCTTCGAAAGCAACAAAATTTCGATCAATTAAGAAAAAAAAAATTGAAGAGGACTTCAAAGAAGGTATTTTGTCATTGCCTTGAAGAAGATGCTGCAACATAATTCATAGAATCCAGGACTAAATTTTTCTGAATAGGGGGCCAGCGCAATTGGATTCAAGTGATATGTAACGGAGCAATGGCAACTCAGCTATCAATACTGTATCTATTTGATGTTGGATTTGGCGAAAGGGCGATTGACTTCCCTGAAGATTATCGAGCGTCATGGCTTGGAATAGGAATCCTTGGAGCTTTAAGGTGAAGTGAAGCGACATATATGCCGGCGACATTTATGCCTGGCGACAAATATGCCTGCGACATTTATGCCTGGCGATATTTATCCCTGGCGACATTTATACCTGTAAATTTTTTTTTTTTGAAAATTTAAGTTGCGCAAATGGAGATACTTGGGCGTCAGGTATGATAATCCTTGTGAATAAGGATCTATTATCACAAAGATGAGTTCGGAAATACTTTCAACAATATTTTGACATGTGATAGAGCGACATTGTTTTAATTGAACAGAGCTTGGTACCGTTATCGAGACAACGTCACCCAGACTGATTACCACCTGGAGGCAAGTACCGGTGGGCACCAACGGAGGAGTTACGGTTGGGGGATTGATTTTCAGTACCCTTGGTGGATTTGTAATTGGACTAGGGTACTACCTGGTTGTGCTATTTGCTGTAGACTCATCCATTTTGGAAAGAAGTCCCGCTCAGGTAATTTTAATACTTCAGTAACTATTGACCGGTTGGATTAATTCAGTTGAAAACAAAACTGATTATCATGAGCAGTGGCCTTTAATATTTGTGGGAGCAATTGGTGGACTCGTTGGAAGTGTAATTGATTCTCTTTTGGGAGCAACTCTCCAGTACAGTGGACTTAGTGGTAAGTTTTATATAATGTTATGCCTGTCGAACAATGGAATGTGAAATTAAATATTTCAGGAACTGGTTCACAAGGCAAAATTCATGAAATCCCTTCACCAAGCGTCAAGCATATAAGTGGAATCTGTTTGTTGGTAAAAAAATATATATATATACCAAACAAATAAAGCTTGTGAAGTTTTTTGCATATTTTATGATAACCATGTTTATGAAAACATATTTTCAAATAGGACAATCATAGCGTGAATTTAATCTCTACAATTCTAACGGGATTGATACTACCTGGAATGGCGATATCTATGTGGCCTCTATGAAATCAATGTTCACTGAAAGTTCAAAAATATTTTCAATCATGCAGTTAGTTGTATGAAGCAGCATTTCTTGGAATCTCGGTGAAAGACTGGGAGAAATGATATATAAGGAGTTTCATATGAAGTCTGTGAATAAAGTTTAAAGTTACATAAAATCAAAGTTCCAGATTAAAATATTTGCATTAGTTTTGATACTTAATGTGTAGAACAGTCAGCAGTTGGAATGCATGCACAGAACAATGATAACTGTAGCTACAATTCGAAACATGCATTGCAAAAAATGGCGAGTAAATGAATATGAACTATCAATGAT
Source organism: Agrenia bidenticulata (assembly GCA_034694785.1). Lineage (NCBI taxonomy): Eukaryota > Metazoa > Arthropoda > Collembola > Entomobryomorpha > Isotomidae > Agrenia > Agrenia bidenticulata. The sequence continues at coordinate 110,249 of JAQFYM010000146.1, read as the reverse complement.
TGTCCTCTGAGAGTATAATTCTGCATAAATCGTTAACATGAATTTAGAGCTTTAAGCAGCATTGAGTTTTACTTTGAACTGTAATCAGAGCCAAATTCTAAAAATGATGCATATTTTTAAAACTAAAATCATACAAAGTTGGCCAAATACTTAAATATTATTTATTCATTCTTCCCTTTGGTCTGGTTTATGGACAGTTGACAGTAGACAGTTATTTGGTTTGGCAAAGGATGATTACTATGGTTTAATAATTGTTTTTCCATTTAATTCCGTTATTTTTTTGTCAAGGGACATAAATATATTCGTTACCAAACAGAAACAATGCCGCATGCCATGATTCCTTGACAACGTTCGTCCTCTTCAAAAAATGCTTCGTTTGTCGTAACCTTATAAAGAAGGAAAAGGGTTCAGAAATCTTGGCCGCATGCATTTTGTGGGACGAGGTTTTCTTTGATTAGAACTTTTCCCTGGTTTAAGAATTATTAAATTCTGAATTAGGGAAGCATATGAAATCCTCCTCCAACTATTCCTCCTGCTATTTGAAGATTAGAGCAGTATTATATATATATTTACCTCAATCGTCTAACAAAGCAGCAGATTTTTTAATCTTGTGGTCATTGATTTATGAAATTGAAGGCACGTACCAGTAAATTACAGGAACTTAAGTAAGTTGCAAGTGCTCTTTGAAGGGTGTTCGGAAATACCACAAGCAAAAATGTCGAAATCATCTTTAGAGTTTGGGCTTATGCAATAGACAGAAGAGAGTTTTTAAAAACCAAATCGAATTATCCTTCCCACAATATATGAACTTCTTCCTTCCTAGTGAATTCTACAAGACTTCCTAGAGTCTTCACAACAATGGCATGTTTAAGTTAAAGACAGTCAAATATTTTACAGAAATTTCTAATTAACACTTGGAATTTCCGAAAATTTAAACTTTGACCCTTAATATATAGAACTTATGCACAAAACAACTAATAAGTATAATCCAATCCAAGACACTTATTAAAATAAGTCTGCTAAAAATTGTTCAAATTTTTCTAGTTAATTTAATTTAATCTTTCAAAATCAAACTTAATGCTCAGACATTTAAAAAGTAATCATTTTCAATCATGAAGTAGCGAAAAGTTTCTCTAAAGGCCGAAACTTCACGGGTCCGTTAACCACCACCATAAAACTGGTCAATTACTGTCATGAACAAGAGAACAGGGATAATCTATAACATTTCTGAGTCATTCAGGTATTCTGAACAGTTAGCTGATTGAGTAACTCAATGAATCAAACCAAACTACAGAAAGGTAGAAAAATACAATGCAATTTGTGAATTGTCAATGTAGTTGCTGACTAATAGTAATTTATTCTGAATTGTTTTCAAGGACTATTTCATGAATCAACTTATTTATTTCATTTACATGATAAATGAATCATCCAGCAATCGATTTATGTAACTCTGTGAACTCTAGGGCCTCATGGATGCAAACTGCTTCATTTAAATTATTAATACATATTTCATTTGCTTGTGCAACTTGTGTTAGCAGTTAATCCAGGCATAAATATGTAAAACCTTAGGGTTGAGGTCAATCATGATATTTATAGAATTGAGCCCCTTCAATAAATAGAAATTCCAGAATAGGAAATAAAATACAAGGCCATGTACTACAATGGCTTTTAAGATTCTAGAAACTAAATGATCCGGTTTGATGCAGACATAAAATAAAAACATGATGTACTAAGATGTTGACTTAAACACAAGTCTTCCACAAAAAAAACACATTTCCTAGCTGGCTTTATTTATTCCGGATAAATTTCTTGTAACCTCAAATTTATCCAATTTACCTCACACAAGAGATTCTGACACTTGTGCCAAATTTAAAGAATTTCTTATAATAACAATAATAAGGATTCTGATTGACTTAACTTTCTTGCATCATTCAATAAATATCTGCCCAATTACCACATGATTACGAACTTCTCATCAAACTACAGAGAATGCCGATGATTTTCGACTGAGCAAATTAGTCATGAATCTCCATTTGCTGTATGCCTAATAGCCACCACTTAAGCAACAAGTACTATTTAAAGGGGTACATAGGGAAAGCCAGAAGATGTGAAATATCCCAGCCTATCAATTACGATTAGCCTGAAGATAACGACGGTCAACGGTTCTGACTCACAATTACAACAGATCTAAGTCTGATCAAGAAAAGTATTACCCACAGTGAGGGAAGATAAGTGTGCTTGGTGGTCGTGATGGTCATCTGAGGTCCACATCCCCACTACAAACAGAAAATAAGATGCTTTCATAATAATAAAATCGCAAGTAAGCTCGAGACATCAAACTTCAAATCGAATCTGTTGTTCTATAGATAGAGAAGAGGATTTCGTCCCCAAGCATCTTTACGTGAAAAACGTGAAGTTGAGCTAACTAGGTCAAAAGAAAAAGGGAGTTGTAAGCAAGATCACTCATCGGGAGAAATAGATATACGACCACTACCAACCAACACCACCAGCTTCACTTTTGTTGGTTATGTGCGACTGACTTGAGCTCATGCATATTGTTTGCCCATAGTACACTAAGGTTGATTGTTGAATGCTCAGAGTTGAATTGAATCCATGCCGGTTTCCTTGGTACAAAACTCATACTGCATGCATGCATGAAGTTGCATATAGACAACTGCTAGAATGGTAACTTCCAACTGGTACAAACTGCAATTACTAAACGTCTATGAGACCACAAGAGAACAAGCAACACTTGCTATTATATACTAACAAACTACTAACCCACCTAACTAACTCTGAAATGAAATTACTACTATGCATTACCCACAAATGTAATATGCATTAGTATGCTGGTCTAAGAAACAGAAATCAAAATGATGGATATAGAGGTGTAATGTAGATATAAATTTATAGTATGCAGATGGAGGATGAGGCAGTTTATTCTTGTTGGATCAAAATTGTGGGGTATCATACGTACTTTTGACTTTAAATCGTTAAAAGGCTTACCCATTTTATTTGACTCAGAGGGTTCAAGAGAATTAAATGATTGGGAAGGCCCGAGTAATATCCCTAAGCATGTTATAAGCTTCACCTTCCCATTATTTCCACTGGTCAAAGGGTAATACTCATATTATTCGAGGAACGACCATCCCTCCACAACAGTCCCTTGTTAAATCTGTAAAAGGGAAGGATATTTAACGAAACGATTGACTATAGAGCAAATCTCAACGAAACTTGAGAACTGTAGGAATAGTAAGAAGGTACCCATCGCACATCAGGCCTGGCCATCAGTTTCACTCTCGTTTGTTTGTTGTAGAATCACCTTAATAATAATAACAGTGTCTATTGGATTTGCTTCATTGCGTTCCCAGCGTTTTTACAGACAAGACTTCAAGACTCCCACTTGGACTTTTACAAGTGGACGGAGCACGGCTAATATTTAGACGTCCCTTAAGAGTTACGCAGTTTCATTTCTTCGAAGATTCGAAACACGAGGATAGTTGTTCAAAGTTTTGGAAAAGACGGAGTGGGAACATGAGCATTTGTGAATACTGATGCAGTGGAGAGCCCAACTGCTCGAGATTCATGAGATCGTTTTCTAAACACTTGGGAGTGTGAATTTCGGATTATTTGCTGTGAAAAAGTAATAATACTCAAAACTATTTGTGAAAAACTTCAAGAAAACGAAACAATCTAGAAACTTTTGGTGCATTCATTTTTCCTATCTGGGTTCAAAACCCCGTACGCCACTAGGCGACAACTGAATTAAACGATTTCTTTTCTGTCTGTCGAACTCTCAGGATTCAGAATGTAAGTTATAGCCTCGTAAAATTTTTGAATTTAAATTTGCAGGTTAAAATTCATAACATGAAGGTTGTCAAATTTTACTGGTGTGTAATTCAATTAAGCTCATTAGAACGGTTCCATTGCCAATCGTGTTGTACGATCATACTTGTAGGGTAGCAGGTATTTAAAAAAAATTTGAAATTGCATGGTAACTTTGGCATTTCTAAAGCTTAATACTACAGTTTTACAAGTTCAGGTAGTCTCAAATGTGTCAAAACTAATTTAACAACATATGTGATGTCTATGTCCAAATTTAGTCAAGAATATGACGAAGGGAGATTTTATGCATAAATAATGCTTCGAAACTTTGATGGCCTGTTGAAAAAAGACAATAATTTTTTGGCAATTCACACTTTGGACTTGCACCTCGTTATGCTTTCCATTTTATTATTATAATAATATGACAATGTATTCACCAGAAGAGGCTTGTCAACTCCTATAGAACAGATGCTATAAAGATGCTAAGAAACAAGTGCGGAAAAGGGGGAAACGTAAATTGCACTTCGTTAAGCATTAATTTAAATAGGAAGTGAATTGGCGAGTGAAGAATCATTCAATATTCTTGAGAGAGAAATTATACACATTTATTCACCACATAATAGAAACTATTCTTCCTCTTCTGCTGCCAGATTCGTTCTTATAACTAGCTCAGTTTTGCATAACACTTTTTCATAAATTAGTTCCTCGTACAACTACATCTGGAATGACTAATCAATGAGAACGTTCGTGTTGTCCAATAGTCCTCTGATTTGATCTTTGTTGACAATCTGCCAAACACATCTCATCAATTCATAACTCAGATGACCATCCCCTTCTGATATTATGCTCAATTTTCGGGACAGTGCAAGAGCACTCCAAACGAGGAAGTACACAAGTGACAAAAAAACTGATCTTATTATCTTCCTTGATAATTGCTATCTTACACCAGCTTCAAATCTTTTCAAGACCTTGCAATTGTAGCAAGTAGCTTTTGTAAGAGCATTTGGAGGTGGGGTAATGAATGCGTTTGTATAATAATGGGATGCAGATTATTAAATACACGCAGAACAAGTTTTTGTTCTCTCTCAGCACAACCGAATTCCTCCAGAACTCCATGAAAAAAAAACCATGAGGATTTTTAAGGAATTTCAACTAAACTAATCTCAAATGTTTCATGTTGCAAAAGTCTAGCATATGGAACTGTGCTGCAGGAGCGTTGGGACTTTCAGAATCCTGGTTGATTAAAAGCAGTTGCTTACAAAATAGAAAACTAAATTAATAGGAAGAGACTTGCTTGAGTGCAAAAGATTTGGGCTTAGACGAAGATGAGAATTATATTCTTTCATTTATCAAAATCTTATTAAGATCCCATTGAATAGCATCAAACAGGCAGTGGTCGGCTTGACTTGACGTGAAAGGGAAAATGTTGTTTTTTATTATTTGAAGAAATATAGAAAGGCAGAATTCATTCCTTGGCTAGAGTAGCACTTACGAAGGGTAGTATATCCCAGCATTAAATAAAATCATATGAATCCAACAATTCCAACATACAATAAATTTTATCAATCATACATCTTCCATACTGTAGCACGTAATAAGAACTAACGATATAAGTAGATCCATAGGATTCTACGATTCTCCTCAGTTTACATTTTACGTACATGTGAAAACGCAAGATGAATCCCAGATTTGTGCAAGTGGTTGGCACTGTTAGAAAACGAGTGGAGCCAGACATGATGATATAGAAATTGTTTGATTTTACGAACATAACTTCACAAATTTATCAACTTTTAAGCTCTTAAGAAGCTCTTGGTGGTCTCAAGAACAGGATGAGATGGGAATTTAGCATTGCATAAATGCATTCGTTTTCTGAATAGATGAACACAAATGGAGGAAGGTGCAATTTGTTGGTCAACAACTTCGAAAGTGGTAAATGTCTAAAATCATAACTAAGACTTGTAAGCCTATTGTGAGAAGGAGTCATCCTATGCTCAAGAGTCTTAAGCCTTTATATTGAAATAACCTGTGCAAGATTATATCAATTGATTGAGAACCATATCGTGAGGATGACTATAGCTTTGGAATTGTCGATTCTAATTTGTGATTAGGTTATATTTGTATTTGCTGACACGAAACCAATTAGTTTTAAATTAGAGAAGAAACCGGGATGCAAAAGACCGGCTTTTCAGACAGATATGTTTTTCAGGCTGTACTACAAACTCGGCAAACCTTTCACAATGAACTATTACAAGATTTCATAAAATTCAAAATAGCTCTCGATTTTTTTAAATGAATTAAGAGATGATTATATTTCCTGGTAAGCCAATTATGGATGATTTAAGTCCTCCACTATGCACATGAGGGTGGATAAATAATTTTTCGCATCCTGAAAGACGAATTCAAAGCTATTTAAAGATATTAAAATTAACATTTACAGTTAGTTGCAAGCTAAAGATTTTGGCCAGGTATGTAGGCGTAAGAATCTTGGCTTATTCCATTGTTGTACTTAAGAAAATCATCCCATCTCACTTTCAATATGCTAATTTTTGATCGAGTGAAATGGAATGCAGAGGAATTACCCCGTCTATTAGCTTGACGTTCATGTTAGTTGGACCTTTCATTTTCAAAGGTCCTCTTCATTAAAACTATCATTAAAGATAAGCGACAGGAAAGCGTGCCATTTGGAGTCATTTTATGACCCTTACGTCACACACAAAGCTATGCAACTCATTTACTCCACTTTACCAACAAAATTAAGCCAATTTTTTTTCACAAGTACGGCTTGCATCTCTTCAACTTCAAGTATTAAAAGAGATCAGACCATTGGTCTAAAATTGAGAAAATATAAGATATGACAGAGGTATTTTACCCCACAGCTTGTAAAGTTAGAATAAACACAGGATAGACTCGGCCGACCAGGCAGACAAATAAATGAAAGTAAAAAGTGAAAAAGCGATAAAGCAAAAAGGTCTATTGAGCTTCTATTGTGTAAAATTAAAAGAGGCTGAGATGGAGGAGATATAATATTAAATTGGCAAGGTTTTAGATATGAAACTTTTACTACGAGAACCCTGAGGTACAGGATTTACATTAATTGCAATATCTAAAGAAAGGTTTGCTATCCTTGGATAAGTCCAACTTGTTAAATACTGCGAGACGTGCTTCAACAAAGATGAGATGATTTTGAATAAATGTCCCTTTCTTTGTCCTGTTACACTGACCTACTCTGATTTTTTTATTTTATACACGGACCAGCACAACTTACCCCGAATGCAATTTATCATTTCATGCGTTGAGCTATTTTTTAGCTAATTTTTTTTATCCATGTGCTTGTCAAGTGGTTAGATAGAGTTGCACTAGCACTGCATCCTACGTGGTGCTGAACGAATTGAAGTTTAAAATCCGTCTAGTCAATCTTATATGCAAATATATAGCTAGTTCCTACAAGTAAGTACACAAAAGCACAGCTAAGGATTCCAAGGCAATTAAGCTACCTGATGGCTAAGCAGGGTATGACATTTTAAAAGGATTTTTATGCACGGTATTTATTTTTTTAACAAATGCTCGTGTGCATAGAAAACAAGGTAGGATCGAGTCATGCTATTGAAGAATTTTATCAGTGCTTGAAAACAGGCACAACCTCTGAATACAGCTTAGTAAACATCAGAAACAACAATAAGAGCTTGTGTGGACTTCTCAATTCGCAGAGTAAATCCCTTTATTACAGATTGAATTAACATTTTCAGACTGTAAACAATCTCTCACAGTCGAATTTACTCTAAAGTACTTCGAAGGGTTTTAAAATAGGTAATTAAAATAAAATTGATCCATTTTTGCATAAGACCTTGTCTTGTCTTGTGGTAGTAAATGTGTATCAGGTTTTTGTTAAACTAACAGATTCAAAATAATATTTGGTCGGAGATCATAGCTTCTAGAAATTTCTTTGCTTCAATACCGGATTTGAAGAAGCGTAGCGTCTGATCCTTTTGCCACTAATTGACAACAACAAATTCACTAAAGGAATCAAATGATTGAATAACCCAGCAGCGGTTTCTGGTTCTGAATATCCACCCATAGTAATAAAAGCTAACCATCCGTCATAAATCATAATCATGATTTACACTCCTTTCTTATACATGAAACCATCAACATTAATATTTACGATTTTCGATACGATACCAGCAAAGGCTATGCTATTTTATCCACACTTTCTATCTGTCCTTCATGGTTGCTTCATGCTGTAATTAATCTTTATTCTTCATCAATATCTCATTATATCTTTCAAGTTCAGGTTCGATCTAAACACTTCCATATAACAATTCCCATACCATACGAGCAAGATCCCAGTGTCAACCTGCCAGCTTCTTACAGACTCAATACACATGCAACACCTGCAATTAAAAACTAACCGTCCTTTTCAGCCGTAAATAAACACTTCAATTAAAAAATATCAAGCTTTCGGCTATCTTATCTATTTCATGCATTGTTTCTTATCGATCGTTTGTTAAAGATGTTTCCATTTTCATGTCTGTAACCTCTTAATTTATGGAAATGCATTCATATTCATCACGACTCAATGTTAAGAAGCCAGTAAAAAGTTCAAGCACTTACTACCCAAGTTTTCATAGAACGTCTTTGACAATTGACTCGGATCATCAAAAGATATATGGGACAGCGGTCACTATCATTAGAAAACTTATTAGAACACATTCAAACTGAGTTGACATGTGGAAATTTGTAAACATTTTCTCTATGGGCAACTGTTGGAGACTGGGGTCCAAAATAAAACGGCGTACTTTAATCCTCTGCATAAAAACATTATGACTCTGTTCTTAAAACTTGTTGCCATTCAATAAACCTAACTTTACTTGATATGACAAGCTTGACAGAAGATGAAACTAGCCTAGTCACTAATTCAGCTGCATGCTCAGGCATCTCTGTCTTACAGCTCAAAGCTTAAACTCTCCGTTTCGATCTACTTTTCTCACAATTACCTTCGTGCCAATGCTGTTACAATGACTGGGAGATTAGAGATTAATAGATATTTTCTATTGTGATGCCTCAAGGAGTTATCTTCTCAGAACTGCCAGGGGTGAAAAATGTGTTTTTGATACTAACAAATCAACAAAGTATAATTAATTTCAAACCTTTAAGTTAATATGTAGGATTTGAATAGAATCTGAGAGATGCAAAGGGCAATAGCCTGGTATTCTTAAATTCCTGTTATATTAGGTACTGAAATTCTGCTGGAAATATTTAAAGTAGTGCTTTCAGTGATACAACTTTAAATTCCAATGCGTTTTTGCTTCAAATATTGCTTAGTTCTAAGAATGAGCTGGTCAAGGTGCATTGCACTTAATTCTGTCATATTTATTATCAGCTAAATTTAAATTTCCATTGTGTTTAGTATCCAATCACACGAAACATGTCAGCACGTATTTATGCATATATCTCTATTCGTGTTCGGATTTATTCTTATATGTCTAAGATTGATGGACTGAATGTGATTCGGCAACAAATCAATGTCATCATTTAATTTTAGAAAGAGAAACTGCCGGACACACGAGTTGCATTTGCATGGTCAGGGTAGGGCAGTGGGTACCCGTGGAGAAGAAAAAGATCTTGAGATTTCGTCCCTTCGTCTCCAAATGAAGGCCACTTCTGCCACTTTTGAAGCTGTAAATTTTATTTAATGAAAGGTTAAACAATGTCTCAATCTACACCCTACACTTAAATGAAACACAAACCAAGGATTTAAATTACTTCCAATTGTCCTATTAAATAATGCACCTTTGTAATCCCTTTTGCGGCTGAACTTTAAGTTATCAGCCAATAGCCCTGATTGAGACACATGAGCTCCGAGCTTGACATGAGCCCAATCTCGTATTGTCATCAACGCGTCCAGCATTCAAGGAATGGGATCTGATTCAGCCTTTTCAATCAACACAGACATTTACTTTTCAATCGATTATTGGGCTATAAATTTATTAGGAAATAACTCTGAGACTCTGAGTAGAATGACACATCATTACTCCCATGCATCAAGTTAATAGTCACACACATATGTAATAATGACGTGTTGTCAGAGTTGATTTCGTCAACAACACGAAGATTAAAGTTGGGTAGGGACCTGAGAATCAAGAACTCAAAGATGACAAACAATGCAACAGAAGACAATTGTTAAGTGAATTAGGTTAACAATAAGTCTTATCTGCAGAAAGTATCGAAATATTAACAAAGCTAGTATTGTCTCAAGACTAACTAAGGAAGCGAATAATGAGTCAGAATCCAGATCTGGATTTGAATTAAATTGAATTGGCAGCAACTCCTAAGCAATCAATGCTCGTTATGTCGTTCGCCTCACATCAAATCATCAAACTTTGGGAAGTGACATAACTTTCTAATGATTTCATACGGGTTTTGCTTTCCAGATATAGGATTTCGTTCCGAATGCCAGACCAGTGAACACATAATGAGGTATTATAGTCTATGTAAAAATTGTCCAAAATATTTGTTCATCTGAAAATTTCGTTTTTGTTGCCTTATTTTTAGAAATCGTCGGCCTTTAACCCCCAACGATTCACAGCCTTCAAATAGTTTACATCTCTCTATAACATGAGTACCAAAAGAAAGAAATACCCAGCAACATCGTAAAGATAAGCTAACAAACAGTTGAGACTGGGTTTAGCTACGAATATAAATAATGAGTTGGAATGCTATCCCTAGCCCTACAGTCTACCGTCCTTGGTCTACTTTCTGAAACTTTACAGCTTGAACTCCCTGTCAGATTTTCATTATTACAGAAAAAGACTAGTAAGTAGAGTCTGTGCACAACAATCCAACACTTTACATGCAACGTATTGTTCCGTGTATACGACTAATTTCTTCCTTTACTATCGGAGCATAAACAGCTCTATGGAATAAACCATGTGAAAAAGGGCCTTATCGGCGATGCTATAATCATTTGAAACTGCCTAAGGTTACGAAGAAAATCATGAAAGAATCTTCTCACCCTTGAGCTATTATCAAAGGTTATGCACCTATCATGTAAAATGAATGCACTCTTATTCTGCTAAACCTCAGCTTAAAGGTCTAATTTTAACCTCTCTGCCAGTAATTAACTGGAAAACTACATATTATGTTAGGATTTAGAGTAATGTCCTTTTAATTTAAATACCTTGAGGTTAATACGTCAAATAGAAATTTGATTAAGAAGGAGGTAGTGTATAAACTAAGCACGAAGGGGTTCTTCTCATTCTCCGACATTTTCCCAAACTCTGAAAGAAAGTAAAAGTGAGTTAGTTTACTAATTGATTAAACATTCAAAACGAGACACTCTTACTTAATGCTTAAAGTCAAAGAGATCAGAAACCGGTTGATGACTCTCAATATACATCTTCAAAGATAAGATGGATGGAATTAATACTATAGTTGACATGGACTACAGTATAAATTGGTAATTTATGAACCTCGCATGACACAACATATAGAGTCTCACAGGATTAGGCTTCCTATCGCTTTCATTTCAATGAATAATGTATCCAACATTCCCAAAAGTTCAGACGTTCTTGTCTTCACTCGAACCAGTATCAGCAACAATGGAATAAAGAATAGATTTAGATTTTCCACTTATGAAATATGAACATTGCTCCAATCTGACTTTTCATAATTTCAATCAACCTTAAGATTATTGTGTAGTAAGTTTTGAACTACGAAGACCATCGCGTTGACGTTTTAAATGCTGTATGATATATGTTGCATAATTGTGTGTATTATATTTGGCAGGCAATGTTGAAAATAATCTACACTAAAATTGCATTATTTTAGCTCACTAAAATGTTTTAAGATATACTAATCCCAAGAAATATTTTTGATCCATCGAAACTCTGATTTCACATAAAATATAAAAATTGTTCCAGTATATTGTTAAAGAAGAAAATTCTTTAGAAGATATCATGAACAGCATTTTTTTTGTAACACTTAGCATAGATGATTGACATGGAATATCGAGTAAAATGTAAAAATCAATAAATACAATTCTAATACCATGCATTTCTTATTTTCAGGGATTTACATCTTAAATTCACCGTAATCGCAATTTTGATTGGAGCCGTATCGTCTGTTGATCCTGAACCCGTCCATCCAATCTTACCAACGCTTACTGCCCCATCCGGTATTTTCCAACCATCGGCCAATGCAAATACAAGATTTTCAAGACTGCTCCATCAAAACGCTGCATCTCTCCAGTTCTCCTCCATTTCCAACTTAGCTCCTCCACTACCCGGACTTTCAAAAGACCTTAAAGACGTGAAAGGAAAAAGTCAGAAGAAAAAATTAAGTTTGTCGACAACACACCTTGGTCGCCGCACCTTAGATTATGATGATTCGGACAGCTTTGACGATAATGGTCAGCCACTTGCGAGGATTATCACAGAACCACAGCCAGGAAATGAATACGTGTACATCAGACAAGGAGGAATCCAAACGGAAGATGAACAAGCTGCTGCAGCGAGTGTGGCTAGCATTAACAGACAACCCAGTAATCAAAGAGTACCTCTGACATTATTGAGACAATCTGACGGGAAACGTGTGAATATTAGCCCCGTATTTGCTAATCAGGCAAAAAACTTGGATTGGGAGAACCCAATATTCCAAAAAAATGACGAGACCGTACCTACAGACCAAGAATATGAGATGGCTTCAGGTAACTATAATTTACATACCTACGTACTAGAGGCGAGACGGAATTCGGTAAATTATTGATAAGATTAATTATTTCCAAATTTTATAGAGCACCCAACAGTAAGTAGCGATTTGGACTATAATGAGGCCACAACACTACCCACGTCTCAAATCGAGAATGAGGACGATCAAGATGACCGAAAAATGATTGTTAATGTTGTGACGTCTAAGCCTCGAGTGGAATTCGAAAATCAGAACAAAACTTCAATTTCATCAGCAATCACAACTTCTGCCTCCAAGCCATTGATCCTGGAAATTAAAAGTGGTGACACAGAAGATCTTTCTGCCACCGATTTGAAGGAAAACTTAGTTGTTCAATCAACACGAAGAATTGGAAACTTCCCAGATTTCGAAGACACTCCCACTAGGCTACAAACTGCTGAAAGTTCTCAGCCAGCCCGAGTTAATGTAAGACCTGCTCAGTCTGGAAAGGAGTATGAGTACGAATACATTTATTATTATTACGATGACGAAGATGAAGATAATAGTACTGCTAAGGATAACAGCACAAAAGTCCCAGTCTCTACAAAGGTTGGGGTCAGTCCATCTACGATTCCAGTGTCTGCAAAAATTGAACCTGATTTCGAAGATGAAGATTTAGAGGAGTTTGAAGAAGATGCTGCAGTTCCAGAAGTTGTGAAGCCGTCGGCTTCCACACCTCCGGCCAAATCTTCAGAAATCGTGAAGCAAAGAACTACGACGGTGACTGAAAAGTTTTCAAACTCAAGTAAGTTTGATGTATTCTTAAATGGCATTACATTTTATAAGATGTATGCAATTATGTGTTAATATGCAAATAATATACCTGGTATACATTATTTCATAGATCCAATCAATCAGCTTGATAGATCTAGGAGTCCCAAACAGGCGTTCCCGTCAGAGAAGGCAACTTTACCAGAAGTGGACTATAAGATAGAATCTGGAGATTTCGAACAGTATGAGGAGGAAGATGAGCAGATTCAAGTTAAGGCGAAAGGGCAACCCCAACGACCTCCATCAGCAGATGATGCGGAGGATGAACAGCCTGAAATTGTTTTGGCTTCAAAACCAGAAGAAAAAGTTACATCCGTTCCAACTACGTTGTCCACTTCTTCTAGCCAAGATACTATGTCCACATTGGCCAAGTCTCATCCAGATTCAGTTAATCATCCAGTCATTTTGAAACAATCGACAATTCTTCAATCTGTTCCTGCCTCACAATTTCAACCCCAGACCGACGCTCCAACTCGATTTACCTCACCATTAACGACCCCAACAACAACAACAACAACAACGGAGGCTGCTGCCAGCGAGGTTGCTCCTTCTGTTCGGACTCCGTCATCCAGGTTCCGTGGACAACAAAGAATCCGAGGAAGTTCAACTTCAGAAGCCACAAAGGTTCGACAACAGCTTGCAGCTACAGAACCATCAGATCAACCAGAAGAAGTCGTTGCCAAGCCGAATCCGTCTTCCCATAGAACCTTCACAAAGGATACTTCAAGGTAATATTTAATTTACTATTTACTCCGTTTAATGGTTAAGACCAGGAAGATAACCAGAATTTTCTTTGCATCATTTAGGCGAACCCCTTCCAGACGACCACAAGTTGAAACATCTCAAACTCCACCAGAAACCCCATCTCAGAGTTCATCAAGCCAAGACGCTCCAGTTAGGACTAATCTAGTTCGTACCCGCTTCCCCGCTAGAACAACTCCAGTTGCTCCAGCACCGACAACCACAAACGCACCTATCGTTATACAATCCTCTACATCAGAAACACCTGCGCCATTAGTCGAAGAACTAAGTGAGCAACAGGGCAAAGAAAATTACGTCCGAAGTAAGTCGGCTAACGATTTATTCACTTTTACTCGTCTCCAACAAGCAATTGGTTCCAGGGCACCTGCCAGAAAGGATTTAGCTGGAAAGGGTAAAACTTCGTCCTCTCTCGTAGATAGTGCATATTGCATGGCCGCATGGATAGTAGCTTACTAACTAGTTCAGCTAATTAATACATAACAAAACAAAGCTAAAGTTAATGAACTCGTTTTAATACGTATTAATTTTAATAGGACCAGTTCAACCTAAAGTTATTGGAGGATTCTTAAATTCCAATGAGCAAAATACAGATTCTTCTACAAGTTCAGAGGCTACAACTGTATCTTCGATCGTTGATGCAGCCCCTTCAAGTGAACAAACGGCTCCAGTAATTTCTACAACATCAACAACAACGAGTACCACAACCGAAGCTGTTCCATTAGACAAATTTGGAAAACAACGAAACCGTTTCGGACGGACCCGTAGGCCACTTGCAGTCTCTGGAAACGGTGCATCTACTTCAGCACCAGCTACTGAGGCAACTGTAACAATTTCATCCCCTGCCCCCGTACGAATTTTAGATAGCAAATAAATACGAAGGGAATGTTCAATTAGTAAAATACAAATATGATTATTCTGCAGACACAAAACCGAAACCGATTTAGTGGACGTAGGAAACCTTCTACTCCAAGCCCTGAAGAAACTAAACCAGCAGAAGATACTGCCAATACCTCCGCAGCTGTATCTGAAGTATCTCGGCCAAGGATTCCATCCCGTAACAGATTTGCAACCCGTAATCGCGTTCAGTCACCAACTACTGAGGTAAATCGATAGAATTAATTGAACTGATACTCTTAAAAGAAAGACGTACTTAAGTCATTCATAATTTTTGCAGGTGACTTCCGGCGGAGTGGCAGAAGAAGTGAAGAAAGAGGTAGTGGTAAGTGATCCAACAGTTGCTACTCCATCCCCAGCAGGAGCCCGACGTAAGCCAATTTTCCAAGGAAGACGACGAAACCCCAGCATCGGAGTTCAAAATGTCACAGCTTCCACACAGCAAGATGAAACAGCTTCTGCATCTACATCTTCCACCGTCCCAGTGGTTAAAACTTTAGAGGGACAGACAGTCAAAGGTTACTAGGGGTTTTTAGCTTACTACATCCAACATTAACAATTATTTGATATGAATTTACATAACATCTCAAAATCCATAGACAATAGACCCGCTGGAATTGGTCCCATTCAACGACGAAGACCTGGAGTAGGACCTAGAATTCGAGGAGGAAGGCTTGGAAGCTCAACCACCACGACTGAAGCTGCAGCTCCTGTATCTAATGAAAACAAAGACTCCACTCAAGAGCAAGCAGGCGATATTGAGCAAAGTCCAACATCTCAAAGCGAACAATTAGAACATGTACCACCAAGTCTTAGTACTTCGCTACCGTCCGCTACCAGTGATAGTCCCCCCAACCGAGGTAATGCTGGGGTTGTAGGTATGTGATTTATGGAATACTTCAATTAAAATAAAATTGTTTGCCCTATCGGTGTGCAATGAATTCGTTTACTTTTAATTAGATATATATAATAATAATTAATATAGTATAATAATAATTGTTTAGGCCGTTTAAGAACTAGAGCAAAGCTAGTAACCACTACCACAACTGCTGCACCTGAGCCTGTCCTTCGTGAAAGAAAGCCTAGTCGTTTGAATGGAATTCTAAACCGAAGAAAACCTGGGATACCCTTAACGACCACCATCACCCCAGCTAAAGAAGAATCGAAGGTTGAAGCTGCCGAAGAGGCAACCAACAATGCCAATGAACAAGAGGATTCCCAACATAAAGGCGTTGTTGTCCAAGTAAAAAGATAAAATTACAGAATGCTAATTAAAACTCTCAAGATCACCTATGAATTGGACTAAAAATGTTCATAATTATTTTTAGGTGTCCAGCAGTGTGACGGAATCAGAAGAACAGAAGGAACAACAACACCACGGGGAGGAAGAAACTGAACAGTCTTCAACTACTGCAGCGTCCATTCTGAACAGATTAAAATCTCAGCGAAAGCCAGGCTCAATATTTAGGAAACGAACTGATCCTCACGGGGAATGAGAATAGATAATTAAAATATATAAATAAACAGAGTGGAGCAGGAACACTACTTCATATACCATCACTGTACCACTAAACAGCTAAAAAGAAAATTATATTACACATGAAAATTGAAATGATTAATTCGTCACAATCGCTGGACATAGTTAGTTAAATAGGTAATTAATAAGAATGCCATACACTATTTTTTCAATAAATAATAAACAAGTCGTTCTTTGAATGATGAATGAATGGATTAAATTAGTGATTTATAATTATCATATCATATCTATCATTATAATTAGATCATATAAAATCGAAACGAATATCGCATCAAAATTTAGTCCAGAGGACCAGAACGCTAAAGTACTAATTCATATTTATTTAAATGAAACACCAACAACTTTAGTCGAAACGATAAATATCAAAGGAAACCTAGTGTCGTTAGTAAGCGGTAAAATTTTATTGATGCTGTCATCTTATACAGTAGTTATTTAAGATGTTGGATTGTTGAATTAAACCATGTCTGCGAATGGTCATAGGACACAATGAAGTAAAAATAGCTTAAAAAATCCTGGAAAGAAGTAAAAATAATAGACGAACCTAACGGAAATACTATTATTTGCATAACTAAGTATTATTAGTTTCAAACAGCAAAAACAACAGTCTATCAAGCCTTCTATGTGTATCAAATTAAATCTTTTGCATGCATCATTAATGAACAAAAGGGTTTTAATTAAAAAGCATTTACATCCTATATTATTATATTATAAATGTGAATGAATACATACATATATGACAACTCCACCAGAGTCCTCAATGAATGGTTTGATGATGGGAAGTTTCCAATGGGGAATCGTAACAATTTAAAATAAAAACTGGTAATCCTTGAATGCTGAAATGATTCTTACATGGACGGGACGGAATCTTGATGTTCATATACTTACTGTTTAATCAAAGGATATAGTCTTAGCCTCAGGTAATGTGTATCTGATTGTATTTGTGATTTACGTGGAGCAAAATTTAGAGAAATATATTACATTGTAATGGTGAATCGTACTTCTATTTGGTGACCTTAGTTCAATTGAATGCCAAAATCTCTGAATACATATTGATAATATTGATATACAACTTTTTATATACCGCATTTCCAATTCTGATCTTAAATGATTTCACGGAAGGTTGATAGGACTTGCAAAGTATTCATTTCTTACGGCTTGCTCTGCCTTTTCAGTTTAATTGAATTGGGATACACAGAAACTGATTACAAAGGTAAGAACAGATTGATTGCCATCGCCCATATGAACTTTCCAAGATTTCAATTACAAGATTTCTAGTAATTCAACTGCTTTTGTTTCATGCTTCCATAGCTGGAATCCAGAACGAAGGATCCAACTGCTTGTTCTCGAGGGGAAGAGAAGGCATTTGTAAAAAGATTTCTCAATGTCCTGCAGTACTGTCGAATTTAAGGGCAGGGCTAACCAATATTGTCAAATGTGGGGTGAGAGTTTAGAATATTCTTCCATTAATCAACTGTGATTTTTAAATGTGAAAACAAATATTTTTGATTTATTGCACAAAATTTTCAAGAAAAACAATTTAATGTACTTTCCAACAATACAATTAACTTTCCTGAATAACAATACTAGACTGTGTTTTATCTTTCACAACTGTATAGAGTACAGATGCCGAACTCATTTGCTGTCCAGTGACTCCAACAATCAGTTTTAAGAGTAAGCTATTTCACAATTTATTTGATATTCCAATAGCTGATGTGGTATCCAACAATTTGTTTTTGTTTTAAATCTACAGTGTGTGTTGCATACACCGACTTATTAAGGGGCTCTGGAGGCCCATATCCATTGTTACCCCCTGGTTTCATAGATGACGAAGAACCGAGCGAAATATACTGTAATCCGAACCTCAATCCGTTGATTTCGGCAGGACGGGATGCCCAAGTTGGAGAGTTTCCACATGTGGTACAATTACGCTAATTCTTCCAACTTTATCGTTGAGTTTTGGACAGTGAAACCCCATGATAATTGGTCAACCATTTGACACTCATTTCAGGTTACGATTGGATATAATGTTTCGAAAACCCCTTGGCGTTGTGGAGGGACCCTGATAAGGTTAGAAACAATCCTAACATAAACTGGAAACATTTCGTGCTTATCCCAGCTTATCCAAGTTTAAAATTTCAGCGAAAATTTCGTCGTAACTGCTGCGCATTGCATTCTACATTCTACAGCGTGAGTATAAATAAAATATCACAATTGTCACATTATTCAATTACTTATTAAATGCTTGGGTAGATAAGGCAGGAAGAGTATTAAGGAAATCGACAGATTCAGTAGTCATAGTCCTCATACGCACTACTTCTCAATGATAAATCCTTAGCCCACTTGCAGTGATGGATTCTGTCTCTGACTTGTCGAAGTTCTTGTTTATTTGATGGCAAGCTAGTTACTGGGAATAACATTTTGTGCATCATATTTGGAGTACTTTGGAGATGAACATTCCCAAGGTTTTCCGTAACGAGCCTAGGAATTCTGTTTTCTGAATCTGCAGGGGTAGTTAGAACACTAACTTCCTGTGTAGTAATTGTTGAAGATGTTGACTTTTCCGATTCTACCTCATTCGTTTCCATTTCTGTCGTTGTTCCTACTGTATTTGTAATTGGATTTTGTTGAAACATGGTAGTGTCTTCTTTGGATTCGGAATTGGCACTGATGTCTGGAAAAATTGTGTGATGTATGTCGTTATTATTATTAACCGCTGTCACAGATAATGAAGATGTCGAAGTGGATGGGCTAAACCGCACTAATTTAGTCATCGTGGTCGATGTTGTAAACAATTTTCTGTTTCGAACGCATCGACCCAAAGCGTCTAATATTTGTCCTGGAGAGCACCTTGTTTTATAAGCCACGGGCACAATTGTTCTTCTGGTTCGATATATTAAGGGTAGTATGATTGAAGACTCGTTTGGAACATTAGAATTTAATAGGGGGTAACTTCCTTTGGAAAACTTTTCGAGTCCCACTTTGTTCACCGGGTATGCAAATGAACAAGGAAGAATGCATACAAGGATTTTTATTATTTTAAAACTGTTGATTTTGAACGTCATTACTAGAGCACGGTTACACAATTCGTGGGGGAGGGGGTGTTTGGAAGGCTACGAGATGATCTGAATAAATTTTATTGTCAAGAGCTCCCTGGAATTTTAATTTTGTTCATGTAGTCTTGTTGAATGCGAGGTTCTAAACGATTGACTGGAAATGTTAATATGTTGAGTTGAAGTCACAAATGAGACAATTATGTTTAAGATATAGTGAACTCTGTTTCTTTGGGGAGATTGAAAATCTATGCAAAGAGAGCTGGATGCTTTAAGTACGTCATATCATTAGAAATGTTAGGATTTTTAAATGAGAAATAGACATAAGAGTCTGCGGCACGGGTAGATAGAAGGTTTACTGAGAAATTGCAAGATTTGTACAAACCAGTTTTCAATTCATTTTTATAAATCTCATACTAGTATATATAGCTGAAGGACAGCTGGATTTATGTACCTGCAAGCATTTAACTTTAACTTGGCAAAATCACAAGTACTCGTACTAATGGCAAGATTGATTATTGCTTTTTCATTGTGTCAGATCCACATCTTCATGTTGCATGAAACGTTTGTTCATATTCTACTGGATCATACCTCCAAAGTTGAGCAAACAACTTGCATCGAAAAAAAATTAATTTATTATCTTTGCAAATTAAACTCAATGTTGTAAGAGCCGACTATATTTACATTTAGTATTGATTGATATGATGCAAACCTAGACAATGAAATTAGCAAATAATTATATTATTATTAAATTTCTTTGTTAAGAGGAAAACCTGTAAAGGTTCTCCTGGGAGACATTACCCTAAACAAAGCCTCTAGCAATTCACGGGTGATATTGGATATCGCGGAGATCATCATGCATCCTGGTTACAAGCCTCCACAGACTTATCATGATTTGGCTTTACTAAAGCTCAGTTCTAAGGTGCAACTATCCAGGTATGATGAAAGGATTTCGCTGATGAACTATTTTGTAAGGCTTTGTAAAACAATATTTTCTCAAATCAGATCCATCTTGCCAGCTTGCCTTTCCCAACCTGAAGATGACATCCTAAAAGGGTTAAACAGAAAAAACTTTAGTGCCGCAGGATGGGGAGTTCTTGGAACTGGAGGTTAGTTCTCGTTTACTACCTAAACACGAATCAAATTTCTCCGCAGGATGTTTTTTTGTTGTTAATCACTGTTGTGAATTATTTTATGTCTCTTAGAAGCACAGAGTGATACCCTTCAAGTTGTAAGTTTGGAAGGATTCCAACACAAGACTTGTGATGCGATTTACTCCGAAGTCCCTGCAAAGGAGTTGAAGTGAGTAGAACGAATTCTGTGAAAATACGCCCGGAGTCTTATGCTAATGTTGTGTCAAAGATAATGAGTATATGATGATGATGATGATGATGATTGACGTAACAATAGGTTTCCAGCTGGAATTCTGCGATCCCAAATCTGTGCTGGAGACAGAGTAGGAAGAAAAGATACTTGCAAGGTAGACTTTTTTTTAAAGATTTTAAAATGTCATTGGTGAACTTATATGATTTGCGGAAATTCGCCACCGAACAATCGCTACCCATTATTCGCCACCCAACAAAAGGCCACCATAAATTTTAACCACCTATTACAAATACCACCTGAAAAATTACTACCGGTGACAATTCCAAACCCGTGTGGCGGCGTTCGTGGGTGGCGAATGATGGGTAGCGATTGTTCGGTGGCGAATGTTCGGTGGCGTTTATCCGTACACCAACTTATATATACATAGAAATAGGAAAGTATACATGCCACAATATCAAGTCATTTAACTATAAATTACATAGATTGATTGTCTTCGAAAATCTAAATTTCTCTAACAACCTTAAAAGTGCAATATAATTTATAAAATGTCCCATGATGAAACCGCTGACTACAGATGTGGTTTTATTTGTATATTACAGGGCGATTCGGGTAATTTACGGTTTTACAGACAATTTGGTTCATGAACAGACATTACAGTTTATCGACCCCGACACTTCCAATACAAGGTACCAAATCTACAGGATAGTTCATGGAAAATGCGTTGAAGGAAATACAGTTCAGACTTAAAACTAAATATGATGCATTTTATACGAAATTCCCTAACTGGACGTTATCCATGAACTGTCCAATCGATTTGGTGCCTAGTATAGAAAGTGTCTATTCTGGAAATATCTCTCCATGAATATGGTAACATTCAGGTGGACCATTGTGGATCAATAAAGACAAACGGTGTGTCTTTCATGTCATTGGAGTGACTTCGTTTGGACCAAATCATTGTGGCGAGAAAGCGTACGCGAGACCTTTATTATTTATCTTATCAGACTATTTTAATAAATTTTGCCAAATTTAACTTTTCAAAAACATTTTTCTAGGCCTGGGATTTACACAAACGTGTTAAGTTATTTGGATTGGATTGAAGAGACTGTCTGGCCCGATGCTGACTGAATACAAATGCTTTTTTCGATTTAAAAATAATAATAATTCAGATGAGATTGAACTACGTGATTTTACAAATTAAAGATCTAAAAGAAATATACTTTACTTGGCCTAAATTATTGTCCACAGTTTCTAGAATAGTATTTTCAATAGCATAATAATTAAAGTCTCCAGATTGGGTTTAAATTATCAAGAAAAGTTGATGGGCAGGTAATCAGAGCTTTAGATAATATTCTGAACTAAGTAATTGCTTCAGCAGATAATCTCAAGGTTAAATTTTTAATGCTCAATAAGACATTAGATACTCAAGATATGATTATTTTGATCAACAAATGTCGTCAGATCTTTAAAAGCTTTATACAATTCTACAACCGTAGGCTACGTAGAATTTATCTTTAATTAATAATTACCGCTTTGAAACAAAATAATTTTCAAACTTCAAAACAATTTTCTTACTAGCCTCTTGAAAAGGAATAGATAGATAGAAATCCAAAAACCCTTGAAAAGAGTTAAGATGTAACCAGCACATTTCCAGATGTGCGTGCTGACTATCACCTTAAAGTTGACTAATTCAACTGTCATTCTGATTGCATAAAAGTTAATGATGCTAGATTAGAAGATTTTACTCTTGGAGAGGGCATGTATAGCTGCTCTGAATATTCATAATAAATTATTTAAATTCAATATTTAAATCCTTTCAAAACGAAATAAAGTCAATACGTAATGCATACAACAATGACTAAGGATTTCGGATTGAGATTGACTTTTCTTAGTTTAATCATTTGCCAGTATAGTTTAAACGTAATTAAAAGTGAATCAACTACCCCTTTACAAGGTTCAGGTATGGCTCAATTGAACTTATTGCGTCTGAAATTCACAACCTTAAATTTAAACCTGCAGATTGCCGAATGAATGATATTAGGAAGACGCCAGGAAAATGCAAAAAACTTTCGGATTGTCAATTTGCAATCGGAAATTTACAATCTGGAATTCTACCAACGCCATGTTCTACAACTACGGTAAGATTAATTTCGAAATCTCTTTATTTCATAGTTGAAAAAAATCCCAATAATAGATTGTTCAACAGTTTCAGACTTCAAATTAACAAAGTTCTGTTTTAAATTTAATTCAGACCATCAAAAATTTTACAGAAGTATGCTGCCCAGAAACCCAACGAATCAGCGCAGATAGTAAGTTTTGAAATTATTAGTGAGCATAAGTAGTTTGAACTGATTTTTATGAAACGAATGAATTTTTGTTGGATAAACAGAGTGTGAATTATACAAGAACATCCTCAGAGACACAGAACCTTTCGAAGACGATAAGAATGATAAGGTGTCCAAGCATTCTAATCCAGTTAAGGATGGCTCATCGAAAGTGAAATGTCAAACTTTTTTAAGCCCTTACATTTCTGGAGGTCGCGATTCAGGAAAACGCGAATATCCTCATCAGGTGCAATTGAACAACAAAATTGAAATAATTTCGAATTTTAAACAAACAAACAACTTGAATCAAATTTGCACTCTCGATTAAAATTGGTGATCTAAACTGTATTAGGTGGCATTAGGATACGGCTCTGGCAATATTACTTGGCGTTGTGGAGGTATTATTATTGTAATTGTTTTATACGTCCACTTTAGTTGATTAATTAACTACCGATTTTCTATAATAATTGTCTGATGACCCTGACCAGGGACCCTAATAAGTCCAAATTATATTGTCACAGCAGCTCACTGCTCAGATTCAAGGTCCAAATAGTAAGTAATTTTGCCGTACAATATTTAAAATCTTAAATACCTACCTAACTTACCTTTCAAATTTCGTTCATCATAGTGGACTACCTGTCAAAGTTTTATTGGGAGACCGAAAACTTAGTAAACAGGATGACCCTGAAAGAACCATAATTGATGTTCTGGAAACTATTTCACACCCTGAGTTCAAGCCCCCAGTGCATTACAATGACATTGCATTGATCAAGTTAAAATCAAAGGTCAATTTATCCAGAGCGATACTTCCGGCTTGTTTACCCCAGCCACAAGATCGACTAGACAAAAAGACAAGTCTTGATGTGACAGGCTGGGGTCAGCTTGGAGCAGTTGGTACAGTGGTAGATTACTTTTATCGCTTTTACGGGTTGTGGATTTAATTTCATACTATTTTTAGAAAGCCAGAGTGATATTCTCCAATCAGTTACCTTAAACAAATTTAGTCTGAAGGAGTGTGCTGGGTATTTTACCTCAGATCCTAGTCTTAAAATCAGGTCTGTTCTAACAAGAGGTAACCGAAAGGGCAGATTGTTGTTTTGGTTTATACCTAAAGTACTACAACAAATAATAATATTATTATTATATACGGATACAGCATACAGCCATACAACATCCAGTCCTTTGATTATTAGAATTAAGAAGTTGTAAAAAATACGACTAAATTCGACACACACATTTGTTTGAAATATTATAGGGTTTTCTCCTATGCAAGTTCAATGTTAAAAAAATTTTCTGTATAGTTTTCATATTAAAAGTAGGAAATTGCCCCAGCTTTTTCTTTCCTGCTATTCCTGAATTCGTAAAATATTTATAGGTTTAATATGAAAAGTACATAAGGTATAAAAAATTCCACGTCTGCCCTTTGGGTTGCATCCCTTATAAGATATGTTTTAAAATCCCATTTTATCTCCAAAATATTTTCAAAATTTGTTTTAGACTACCTCAAGGGATCATTCGTTCACAATTTTGTGCTGGAGATAAGAAAGGCATCAAAGATACTTGTGAGCATAATTAGTAAAAATTTTATTGTTTCCAATGTTGTCTTACATTGACGAAAAAATCACAGGTCGTGGAGATAGCGGCTCTCCAGTAACTACTAACAAAGAAGATCTTTGTGTTTTCTATATCCTAGGCAAGGTGCTTTTACTTTTCGGTTTCCTTGGTTCTTTTTCCTATACGGTCATATGAGATTACTGGTGTTTCGTGTGCCCGTGGGACTACTTAGAGTACTTTAGGGTCAAGGGTCATAGGGTGCTTATTTTAAAATATTTTGTATTAATAATCTGCGTTTTGATAGTTTGTTATGTAGATTTTTGAGTAGAACTCGTGTGCTTGATCATCTCGCAATAGCGATAGGCCTCGCGAGTAGACCTGGAGACTTTTATGTGCAATTAAAGACCAAGGAAACCCAAAAGTAAAAGGACCTCGATCCTAGGCATAACATCGTTTGGAAGTACCTATTGCGGGTCTCAGCAGCCGGGTGTTTACACAAGCGTTCTAAGATATCTGGATTGGATTGAGGAGATCGTATGGTCATCCGATGTGAATGCGGATAAAGGTGATACACAGAAGTCGAACTCATTAGAACAGTTAGTCGGATCAAAGTTAACCTCTTCGAAGAATCTCAACGATTTCTTGTTCCCATATATGAAAAGTAGTTCTCCCACTTCGCATTATACAGACATTACAACTAAGAGACGAGAAATATTAGTGTTAGTTGGTGATTCCACGAAACCCGTAACAGGCCGGACAATTTCTACTACTAGTGCTAGAATCCACGACCCCCTGATTTCGTTTTTGACAAAGGGCCCAACAGTTATGGGCTCAAATGTTTCGGCGTTGATGGAGGTCATTAATTCCATACCGTCCACCCAAAATAATCACACTAAAAATATCAATATTGAGACATCAACTGAATCAATAGCTGTTCCCACTGAATCTAGCGTAAAAAACAATACAAGGGAAACAACTACAATAGCATCTAAGAGTACAACAATATTAACAATAACGGAAACTCAAACTGTAACAAAAATGAAAGTTGTTACGACCGTGCCCCCCAGTACTCGAAATGCCCCACATTCTTCGACTAAACGTCCTCAAAAATCCACCGAAAAAGCCCATCTAAATTATTTTGACCATCTATCTTCTCAAATGGAATCACCACTGCTTCTTAACAATGGAACGGATGATTTTGTATTCAATATTTACAACTCAACAAATATTTCCAATGTATTATCTGTTTTAGAAAACTTTTAAAAGATTTTGAGCATTTAAGCCTTAAAAAGTCAATTTTATTGCGATTCTGTCCAACTTGTCTTTGGAATATTCACTAGCCTACGTACCTTCACAATAAGGTAAAACACCAGTAAAAAAGTATGAAAGTCATTCTAATTGCAAGTTAAAGCAAACTTAGATTTAAGGCTTGCCTGGTCATCAAATAAAGCAGTGTAACAATTAGCTGGACATATAATCATTTGATTAGAGAGAGGATGAGAATCTCAAATCTCTGACTAATAATTTAAGACATTTACTGAAGTGAAACATCTACATAGCAAAATATCGAAGATCCGTCGTCGACCAGGAGTCCTGTTGCAGTCAAATAGCCCTATTCTTTCCAAAGTCTTTTATCTTTAATCCCTGACCTCGAAACCTCGGCTTTTTAGGTTAACACACAGGCACTTCTGATGAAGAGGATCCATAATATATATTTTAACGTTTATATCACAAAATATTGGGCAAAAATTTGTCTGAATGCTTTTCAACTTCAATTGTTATAACCACCCGTCCATGAACTCTTCGTCCTGGTTGGTATTCAAGAACATAGACTGATGACTCGTCTCCATTAATTGCTTTTCTTGTTTCTGATAAAAGCTGATCCAAAAAATTAAAGCAAACCGTTGATGACCATTCCTACAAAATAATTCAAAAGTTCTAATTAGTCAATATAACAAATCAATATATCAAGATTTACACACACTCTCTGTGCCCATACTGCCGATATAATTTAGGAGATTGAAGATTTCCTTTAATACTAATAATTAATTTTAATTCAACTTACAACTCCAAGTTTGGGTAGCATTTCCAAAGGAAGAAGTTTCAATTCATGAACTACGCCTTCATCGTCTCTTAGACCCACAAGGATACTGGATACACCCACTGTAAAGCTCTGGCACCACCATTTCCGTAAGTTAAATCTGTAAAAATAATTTACTGGTAACAATAATGTAATTTCCCCACAGTAATTCACTTTTGAGTTCACGCACAAGACCTTGACAGCACTGTACTAAAAGTTCTAAGCGTAGAGAAAACATACCTTCGAAAATTATGGGTCATTTGTCCATTCGGAAACTGTCGGGTTGTTTTTAGTTCCACAAGGTCACTTTTTTGTAGCAATTCAGGATGCTTCTTCGGATTTGCATCGCTTCCAGCCTTTACTAGGATACCATCGACCTCAGCAGCGTACATGAGATCATGAGCTCCTAGCTTTGCATGAAATACAATATTGCATTCCTCTTTTTCAACCTTTGAAGTGTCGGGTTTCGCCGTTGGAACGTCTGTGAGAAAAATACCATCTAGTTAAAATATACTCTCCTTATTATTTTGGCCAGTTTTAATATATACCTGAAAGTAAGAAGTGCTCGAATGCATAGCCCCATTGAGATGTTCGTTTAAGTCTAGGGTTGGATCTAAACCTTTGTCTGCTGGCCGTTGACTCAGGAGTTTCCAGGTTCCGAAGATAAATAGTCCCAGACTTAATCATAGCTGCAATTTTCCATCCCTCTTGGTTTTCATATGGTGTTCCTAGAAGCTTTGACATCAGTCCGCGGTAAAACACAAAGTGTGGCCTCCTTAATTACATTAAAAATACAAAAAACTATATTAACACCTACAAAAATCGATTAGCCAATCTTCCCAATCTAAATAAATCAGTGCCGTCATTGCATTCGACTCCAAAAATTTATGAACCTTCTGCGGAATCGTTCCTCATGTCTATGAATCCATTGAAGGAGATGTACCAACTGAGATGTTTCTTGCAATTGTGCCTCCTCCGCAGAGTCGTCTCCATAGGCACTTTGATGTTGATTAACATGCCGATTCAAATCGAACTTGACATGAGGTGTGGTTGGCAAATGACAGAACTTGAGGGACGCTGGCCCTTCCACATACTTCCGGTCGGAGGTCATCAAAGAGAAACAGCCAACAACGCATGGCTTTGAAAAGCTTGGAAATGGCGTGGAGTCGCTAATCTGCGGAATTGTGATTTGAAATCGGTCAGAGGTCACCGTCCCTGAGTCCATGTTCCCTCTGCCATCGTGAGCATGAGCGTGATCTCCGTCGGGCAATTTATCCATCATCGTAAGGAATTGGTAAGGCTAACTTATCTCCGTTACCGCTGAACCCTATCTTCCATTAAATATATATGAGGGGTATGAGCAGTAATAATTGTCCTTGATAACAACTTCGACATAAATTGACGGGAGTAAATATTGTAAATTTAATTCAAAGGAAACAAATGCCTGCTTTGCTGTATTTGCAGCACTTGAACTATTCCCACCCGTTTCTCCTGGAGAACATTGACGGGGGCTGCTATGCTATTCGTGATGTCATGATGTTTTCGGGGATTTTACAATAAAGGAATAAAATAAACAACTGTGAAACCCAAGTCAAACCCTAATCGTATCGTAACTCATAATTATTTGTTTAACTAAAATCGCTAGGATTTTCATCAATTATGAATTGCTTTATGATTTTTTAAATTATACTGGCTAGTTAGTTTCAATAAATATCATGTTTATTTGGTCAAACTAAAAACGTTATCTTAGAGTGGTTTCATTTCTCAAATCGGCAATAATCTATCTAGCCCTTGTTGAAGTATTAAAAACATCAATATTTAAAAATTCATCTTATAACAGCTATAACTTTGAGAATACAAGTGTGTGTTCGAAAGCAAAAAAAAACTTTAGTTATTGATATTTTATTACTTCAAAAAATACTATCAATGGATTGAATGAGCTTTTCTTGTTTTATATGAAGACCATTTAGAGTAGTTTACCTAAATATTTTAGAATGATTGTAAAATTTTATTTCAACAAAAAATTTACTTCAAATTGTATATGCCTTTAATGCATTGCCGTTGAATATCTCTTATTGAACGTATTGTGTATCAGCTAAAATCATTTAGATAGAGAATAACACGAACACACACACAAAAAATGCAAATTATCTCATTTATTCATTGATATGCATACTTTTATTTTCGTACCATAAACGGTACAGTTCACCAACTCAAGGAGTGATGTCTACAATTAGCTTCACAAGAAATTGTTAAAAAATACTGATACTTTGACATAGAACGCATTTATAAAATGAGTTTAAGTTCTCAGACATTCGGTATTATATGGTCAATGGTTCAAAGTGGAGAGTTTGAGAGACATCCAAAAAAAATAGTCATACAAAAAAATAAACTCATTTAAAAAAAAGCTGAATCCATCATTTTAAAGCAGTCCAGCAGACCGCAGTCATCTAGTGAAACCTTTTAATTTTTCGAATTTGAATTGTTTAGTTGAATTGAAAAAACAAGTCCACTCACTGGCATCGGGACTGGGTGGCTATTTTATTATTTTCATCTATTGAATCAGAACTTTCTTGCTATTACTATTTCTTTCCGTGAAAGACGAATCCGTGTAATGATTCTCCCCTCCTCGGCTTGTATTGATGTCAAAGCACTCAAAATTAGACTGGGGATTGTAGTATCCATATCCACACATAGCTGCACAGTCAAAAACAGATTGTTTAGCAAATATTTCCATCTCAATTAACATATTCGTTTAAGTAGTAAAAACCTTTATAATATTCATCCTTTTCCATCATCGTCTTAGCCAAGACAGAGGAGTTCGTTTTCCACTCTATATTGCCTCCTAGAAATTTCGGGAGGATCTCGGGCCTTATAATTTTGTGCAGTGAGCTCAGATCTTGACCATGAAATTGTATCTGAAAATGAGAAAATATCGTAACAATTATGCTAGTTGTGATATTAATCCAGCCTTCATTAATAACAAATTTAATTACTCGCTGGGATATTTTATCAGTCAGGAATGGCTTTACAATGGAGAACATTAGATTGAATAAATATGGTTGATTTATCAAATGGAACTCTTGAAAACGGCACGGGAAGCTGTCCTGTGAATTCAAAACCAAATATTATATTGAAATCCCGACCCAAAACACATTTCTGATTAGCGTCGACAGTCGACACTGCATGATTTGCATAATACTGCATAATAATATAATTCAGGTTACCTGAATAATTTGAACCATTCTTTGGGCATGTTTTGGAGTAAAGTGTCTTGCATGAGAAAATGAAAAGCCACTGAAGTCTACTACGGCTATTACTCCATTTACTTGAGTCTCGAACGTTGATGTCATCTCTTCTAGAAACAAGTAGTTGGAGCGGAATACATCGTCTAAACTAACTTTGGCTGGGTTCCAATTTCCTTAAAAATTTAAATTGCACAAAGAATAAATTCGAGTAGAAGATTTTCGTATTATTAAATTCAAAAATAGTTAGCAAAATTTGCTATTTTTCAATTTTGTAAAAACAATACACACCTGCTCGAAAAACAAATACATGTCGACCTTGGCTGTCCCGGTTATCGAGAACAACCTGAAGCCCTTGGTCTAAAGCGGGGAGTAGGGTTTTCGGATGTAGATCTTGAAACAGCTCAGAGTGGCTCTGCCGCATATTGTAGTACTGCTTCAACTGAGAATCAACAAAAACAAATATCCATAATATTTCTAAATTTTCGCCCTAATTTAATAGTTACCCTTTAGAATTAATTAGAACATACCAATTTCAGGGCCCTTTCCAAATTGAATTTTCTAGCCCTTAAAAATCTTAATAGGAAGTCGTCATCCAAAGGACAATGGAAATTTTCAACTTCTGAAAATTCAAACTTGTGGATTATCTCAAATCTTCAAATGTCCCGAAGGACCACATATTCAAAATTACTAACCTCCAATTAAAATTCGAAATTTTTCCAAAATTTGAGGAACTAGCTCATCTCTTTCATTCAATTCTAAGCGAGCCTTCTGTTTCAATTTTCGTTGAATTTTATTGGGTGACATTGTACTCAATACTAAATCAAAGTTAATGTCGAACTATCAAGGGCTTATGTAGTCCCTGAAAATGCAGTAACTCTGAATAGCTGGATGAACAAATGCGGCAAGAAATCCCTAGACAACTATTGTCCCTCGTCTCCACCTTATGACTACACACTGCACAGTGTTCATACAATCGGTTAAGGTCAACTGATGGAATTGGACTTGGTGTACAGTTTTAGAAAGGTTTGCTACAATCTGCTTTGGAAAATCACTTAATCACATACATCTAACTAAATCAGCATACTCTTGTTCGGTTGTTCATGAAGAATTTGAATGTATTCACTATCTGTATTGATTATCCATGTATTATGAAGAGAAGGAACGGAACGGGTCTGGATTCAAAAGGGATTTTAAAGAATGGCAAATGCTTGTATAGTGCTACGGATAGCAAAACAAAGTTTCGAGTACCACGTCGATTGTCACAGATACTGTCACCCAACCAAGCCACTAACTACAGATACTCTTCAGAGAGAAACATTGTTGCTATCAAAAATTTCATTATCTTGTGCAAACATTTGCTTGTCTAGGAATGGACAGATAATTAGATTCGAATACGACCTGCTGTTGGTTGATTTTACATTTCTCATGAAATTGAATAGCTCGTCACTAGAGTTTGTATTTTTCAACTGACGTTATAGAGATATTCCCCTGTTGTTGTATACAATTTTTAACTAGTGTAATATGTTTATTTTCGATCGCAAAGATAAATTGGTAGCAAAATCTTCCTCGTGTGTCAGAAGAATTATATAAATTGATGTGCGATGTACTTTGTTCCACTTCTGAGCAAAATAGAACTGACCGTTGAACCTTTCTTATCTAAATTCTCAAGTGCATGCATAGTGTATAGTACAGTCACAGTCCATGATTTTCTCCAGAAGAATACCCAAAATTCCAAAAGGGATGGACATACTACGACTTAGAACTTGATAGGACTTATTGATATCAACCCTCGGGCCAGTACTCTAATTATACCAGGAGGTCAGCGAAAGTAAAATGAGTACCCTGAAAATCATTAAAAAGTTTAATACTTCAAATGAGGATAAAACAAACTAGCATTGAAATTAAAAGCTTTCAAAACTGTAAAAATTTCAATTCTTTCTAGTATTAATCTAAATTAATTTACAGTCAAATAAACATTTATTTAGCAGTGCTTCATTTCCCTTTCATTAGCTGGACCAAGGTTGAAATACGAAAACAACATGTAAAATTACCTTGAGATAGACTTTAAATAACTTTATATTTGGTAGCCCTAGCTCCTTTAAAAACTACTTCCCTAGGGCCAATCCCGAAGGATAGTCCACCACGTTTATTTCTCCAAAGCATCAAACTGAATCGCTATATAATTTGATTGTAAGAACTCGATTGTTGATTGATGATGAGAACGATTGATGATTGAAAGCTTTTCATGCAATAAGAGCCCAAACATGGCCCAAACGAACAGGCTAAAAAGGGGATTTATAAAGTCTCATTATACCCTGTTCTAAAGACCATAGATAATAATAATTTATTCTTGACTTTTAAGAGGCAATTTCAAATTTTCACAAACGATGGTAGAAGTTGATAAAATATCAGCATTGTTGACTCGTTTTTGATTTCAGATTTTCGAATACTTAATTTCTTATTTCAGATGCTCAGTTAATTTTAATTTTAGTTAATCATTTAATTGTCTTGTAGTAAATCAAGTTTTGGATAAACTACTCTATCTTTAGATTTCTTGTTAAATAAAATAGGATAATAAGAAGAGTAAGAAAACAACAACGAGATTACACTTTACAGTGTATAGATTATCGGGCAATCTATTATTCTGAAGATTGAACATGGAATATGAATCAGTTGACCGTTTAGAGGGATCCGGGAGTGACCAGGTTGGAGGGCTTGTAATTAAAAAGAAATCTCTTGCCGATCATGAATTTAAGCGCCCAGATATTCCAAAGAAGTCTTTATTGGGATTGGATAAACTTGCAGGTTAGTAATTTAGTATTTTATTCTGTTTTATTGTTCGCAATTTCTGTTTACTTTTGGTCCAAGTTGTAGTCTCAAAATTAAGTATTCTCAGTTCTCAGTTATGCATCTTCCTTACAATTGTTGGGACAGAAAAATTTGTATAAATTAAATTTTAACACGATGCGATGTATAGTGAGTTTTAGAGTTTTAGATGATTTTTTTTATTCTTTCATTTTTTCTCGCGAGGAATACGTAATGTCTAATGTCTAGCTGACTAGACTTTGGAAAAGTTGTTGCACGTGTGTGTTGTGTTTAGTAAGCTCTAACTAATTGGTTTTTGTCTGCTGATTTTTAGAAATTAAAAGAAAAGAAAAAGACTACGAAGAATCTCTTAACCTTAATATTGATTCCAAAAGAGCCCACTTAACACCTCAAAGAAACAGTGATCCCCCGTCTTTTCAAAAAAGAAATTCCTCAGATGAAAGGAAACGAAATTACAGAGAGCAGGGTGAAGACACTCCGTCTTATGGTGGAGGTGTGAATCCCACGGCTAAATCTGCTATAAATGATCGCTACCAGAACCACAAGTCTAGGAGAATTGACTACTACTCATCTAAAGATAATAATAAGGAGAGGAAGGACGTGGATCGAAGAGATCCGGGAAAAACAAGGGATAGGAGAGACTTTAATTTCAATAGAGATCGTGACAGGTATCATCGAGATAGAGGTAATGAAAAAGATAATCGACACGACAAAGTACGCGATGAGCATCCAAGATCCCAAAGGGAAGATAATCGTGGTGATTCTGGGCATCGAGACGGAAATCATGGAGGCAATTATAGAGACAGAAATCGTGGAGACAATTATCGAGACGAACCGAGATCCGAAAGAAGTTTCCGGAGCAGTTCTGACAGAGGATCTTCACGTCGGGGCGGGGACAGTGTTCGATTCAGTGATGAACCGTTGACACCTGCTTTTAGTGTTGCTAATACCCCAGGGAGAAATGCTTGGGATGACGATGATAGTGGTGTATTTAGTAAGCGGTCCTCACAATGGGATTACCCTACACCCTTAACTGGAGATAGGAGCCGCAGAGAAGACGAAACGCCGATGCCTACTCCGACTCATAAGTTTAATCCGTGGGTGAAGCAGCCAGGTAGCTCGAGGGTTATGCAGACACCTTGGTTTGTTAAAAATAAAGATGCTGGAGAAGAAGAAGGTGATGAATCCAAGGTGGTAGATCGAGATGAGTGGGAGGATGAACAGAAAAGACTCGACAGAGAGTGGTACTCGATGGATGAAGGATATGACGAAGTTCACAACCCTTTTGCCGGAATTTCAGAAGACTATACGAAGAAAAAGGAAGAGCAGATCTCTTTAAAGAAAAATCAGAGAATGTCAGCTCAACAGAGACAGATTCATAGAGATAATGAGTTATGGGAGAAGAATCGAATGTTAACGTCTGGAGTGGTTATTCGTGTTGAAGATGACGAAGAAGATGATTGTGAAGGAGAGGCGAGGGTACACTTACTTGTGCATAACATCATTCCCCCGTTTTTGGATGGCCGAATAGTATTCACCAAACAGTTTGAGCCGGTGGTTCCAGTCAGAGTAAGTATTGTTGCTTTTAGAAGTTTTAAAGATTCAGAGCAAAAATCAAGGAATTTACTCATTTTAATTATGTGTTATTAAAGGATCCAACTTCTGACATGGCTTTAATAGCAAGGAAGGGTTCAGCACTTGTAAGAACATTCAGAGAGCAGAAAGAAAGGAAGAAGGCACAGAAAAAACACTGGGAGCTTGCTGGCACAAAACTCGGGGATCTATTAGGCGTAGAAAAAGTAGAGGAAAAGGTTACCACTTAACTAACTCATAGTGACATTATTTACTACTTCAAATTAATTTAGATAAACGTTTGCATATTAACTTGAATTGAACCTTTTTATAAAGGACGAAAATGTAAACGAAGAAGGGGAAGCAGATTACAAAAAGGATCAGAGGTTTGCAGAACACATGAAAGATACTGGATCCGCGAACGCAAGCAGTGCTTTCGCAAAAAATTTAACAATTACACAGCAGAGACAATTCCTACCTGCATTTGCTGTCAGAGAACAGGTAATCTTAAAATTACGTCTATATAAAGTTTATTTGATAACCATGTAAATTCTATGTATTATTCTAATTGAATATTCTTCAATTTTAGCTTCTGACGGTCATAAGGGACAATAATGTCATCATTATTGTTGGTGAAACAGGTTCAGGAAAGACCACACAGCTTACCCAGTATCTTCATGAAGATGGTTGGTTGACAATACTTTGATGTACCAATGTACTTGTACAATGTATTAACCAATTAAGTCTAAATTCATAATTTGTTGTTTGACAGGCTATTCTAAAAACGGAATGATCGGTTGTACTCAGCCCAGACGTGTGGCTGCCATGTCAGTTGCCAAGAGAGTGTCAGATGAAATGGGGACAACCCTAGGAGAAGAAATAGGATACGCCATTCGATTCGAAGACTGCACTTGTGAGGTAATTTTATTTTAAAGAAAACTGCTATGATAATATCAATCCTCAAATGGCACGGGTAACTAATTTGGTAATCATACCTAGGAGAATTTTAATTGAACGTTATTGCAGTTTTCCTTAGGAATAGAATCTGTTAACCGATTTTTCCTACCCAGAAAATTATACAATTTTGTGTATAATCTTGACCGTCCCGAATTGCACAGTAGTCTTTGTCCATGAGTTAGGAAATTACTGTCAACTGTAGACTGTAGGCATATTTTATTTTACATCCGTCAATCATAAGTTTTAGCGATGCAGGCGTAATCTATCAATTACTGAATTGTTACTAGTATATTAATCATAATGATGTTTGTGGATTCCAGAAAACCATTATAAAGTATATGACGGATGGTATCCTCCTTCGAGAATCCCTTCGTGAACCAGATTTGGACAACTACAGTGCTGTTATCATGGACGAAGCTCACGAAAGATCCTTAAATACAGACGTGCTTTTCGGACTACTGCGAGATGTGAGTGAATTTCATTGACTTTTAATTTCAGCTAATCTCAGCTATAATAGGAAGTTTGTATCACTCATCTTCAGTTTTAGTTGTAGTGTATTTGCGACAGTAATAATATTCATGCCACATCAAGTACATGATAATCTTAGTAGTTTCATACATGGCCGACGGTTTCGAAGATACCGAGTTAAGATAAAAATATGATTTTATTTTGTACCTTAAAGAACTTTTGAAATGGTTTTACACGAGTACTTAATTTAATTGTAGAAATTGTATAGGTAAGATTAGTAAGAAGTTACAAGTACATGATGTCAGCTTTTAATTGGTCCCTTAGAATATCAGTCCCACTGACTCAAGCTTGCAGCATAGCATTTCCAGCCTTTCTTGATTTCAGTAGTATACTGTTACAATGAGCATAAAACAAACTCTTCACCATGTAATAGTATATGGAATTTCTACGTATACGAAGCAAGGCATAGTTAGCTGGAGAGACAAGCTTAATTTGTGTTACATTGCTGCATCGCATTTCGTATTGGAGGTACAATTTCAAGTTCAAGGTACAGCCCAGATAATAATTATTTTATACTTAGTTCTATCAGTCAAGTAGGTTCATCACATAGGGTTTCAAAACAATCTGCTTGCAATTTGCCATCATATTTCAACGAATAGAGATTACAATTCAAACATTAGAGGGTAAATCAGTAAATTAGAATTTAATTTTCCTAATTAAAAGTGAATCATTCACTGACGGTACTGGCAATGCAGCCAAGGTTGGAATTATTGCTAGTACTACTCGCATTGCTCCTCAAGTCGTCGCAGAAATCTTCGGAAGACCAGCGAATAAAGTCAGCACAGGTTTGCCATTTGAGTGAGGTAGATGCATGAGCCTGTGTAAACCAGATAAATGTTATAAAAACCAAAAAATTAAATTGTCAGGGATTCAAAACTTAAAAGTTTATATATCCCCCCCCCCCCCCAATTTTTAATAGATAGCAAATAGATTCGAATGATATTTACTGAACGTACCATGTAGGCATTCTGCAAAATGGCAGCCGTGGGAATGAGTCGAGTATTTCCATAAAGGTTATTTCCATTATTAGTATTGTTGATCCTTATTCGGCAGTCAGGTTGCCAAAATTCTTCCAAGGTAAACTGTCCTAGCTGACCTCGGTTGTTTGAGGAATGGATGAGGTGGAAAACCATGATTTCATCTGGAACTGGCTTGGCTGTTGAAAGAAAAGTTTCAACTTAATGTTTGACATACTTACAAGAAATTGGAAACGATCAGGACACTTTGTATAGGAATCAGAGCTGAAAGGTGATTCCTAGTATTCATACTGCATTATAAAACTTATCTTGACCTTCTTCTTTAAGATTCGGTTCGGTTCTCACCTTTACCTACTTTGAAACTTGAATTAGGTTTGAGCCCAACTCTCATCGATTCAATTATTTGTTCAATGTCGTTCTGAGTTTCAAGTTTACTCAGTGTCTAATTTTAGTGTCTAGGTTCATATATCAATCATATTAAATTTGCTCAGCGTCGATCTCGTTACGACTCGAGTCGTTAGTCATTTATTTGAAAAATGGGACAGTTGAAACGTAGAGTTGATGTTGAAGGTTCCAAAGTTTTGATAGAGTTGGGGTCATGATTTTAGAGATGTGTATGTATGTGCTTATGTTTGTTTAGATAAATATGCAATACTTGCACTCAGCTGTTGCAAAAGGATAAACGGTTCTATTCCTATCCTTGTTAATGCATTCTACATAAGATTAGCATGCAGGAACTTATTCTTGTTAGGTTTGTATATTTCTCTGCCTCGGAGTTTGTTTTGCTTCCTGAATGCGCTACTGCCCTCACAGAACAATGATTGAAGTTAAAATGATTGTTCTCAAGAGTAATTAAACGATGCTTTGAGGTTTTAATGCATCCCATTGGGTTTATTTAATTTCCGAATACAAGCACAGCCCCCTAGAATGGGGCTCCTATTGAGTAGTAAATATGGTATGGAAATGAAAAATACCCGGGGAGCTTCTAAGTAAAAATCCCCATGAGGAGATTGAACTGTTTGTCATCAAAATAGGTAGATAGTTTGCGTTCGAGTGGAAATTGAGGATGAAATTCTATTAGATATTTAGAGCCTCTTTGATGGGTCTCTGTGGTCTCTGAGTCAGAAACGTCAATCATGTTACAAGTAATTTAGAATGTAGCATGAAAGGGGTTTTAGTTTTTGAGATACTTTCATTATTGAAATTGGAGTATGAAAAATAAGAGAACAGTTTTAGATTCTACGAAAAAGAATTAGGAAACAAAATAGGTGACTAATCGTATCTTCTTATGCTCAATGACTCCATCATTCATTATCCTAATTCTTGCTACACAATTACTTTCTAAGTTTTCTAAGAACAGAACGAGGGACGAGGCCACTCACGAGGATGATAAACTTAGAATTGACTTAATCGTTACAAATGTTTTCCCTCAATGTTCTATTAACTGTTATGGCTTTACTTATCGGCAGGAAGGTAGGCTGTGGACAGTTTTGAGGTTGAGGAGCAGAATATAGGTG
This sequence comes from Agrenia bidenticulata, assembly GCA_034694785.1. Lineage (NCBI taxonomy): Eukaryota > Metazoa > Arthropoda > Collembola > Entomobryomorpha > Isotomidae > Agrenia > Agrenia bidenticulata. The sequence continues at coordinate 71,780 of JAQFYM010000146.1, read as the reverse complement.
AAAATATAATTCGGGGATTGAGAATATTGAGAAGCAAGGTCTAAAATTCTAAGCAAGATCTAGGGATTCTAGTTCACTCGTCTGTAGCTGTGGAGCTAGAATGTATTTTTATGAGCTTGAAGCCTAACTAACTTGTGCAATACAGCATGAAGAGAATATTAGTAGTACTACTTGCTACTTAAGTTAAGATTAGTAGACAGTATGCAGGGGGTAGTGACAGACTTCCGGGAGTAGAGTACAGCAATGATTACGGACGGAATACATGGATGACATGAAGAAGGTGTAACTTGCATGCGAGTTACAAACGCTTTTTGTGAGTAGGCCAAATCATGTCTCATGTTCAAAGTGTGCATGAATGCAAACGGATTTAGGAAGGGAAAGGTGCGGACACAGAGGAGTTGACTTTAAATAATATATAAAAATGCTAAAATTTAGTGGTAGCTTACGTTGCTTTGACTTAGATTTAGGACTAATTGGCGGCTGAGCAACCCGGACAGAGATGCCCCAATGAGAGCACTTGGTTGACCTCAATTCCACAATGTCCCCACTGCGGACAATTTGGTTGAACACCTTGAAGCTGTCCGCATCAAACCATTCTGAGACTTTGTCAAAGGTGTAATTGGAAGTCTTATTGTCCTTCATTGTGAACGCTTGTAAGATTTCTTCACGTTTCTTTTAAGCCTTAGGTCTCTATGACTAGAAGAAATGGTGGAGTTGCTGAAGTCTTCCAGGTCCCTGTTGATGTGGGAAATGACTTAAATTTATTTTAAAAAAATTTGTATTCTTGTGCGGAACAATTAAATTCTGAGCTGTGTGAACCACGAGCCAGGTGTTGAACGGTGAATCGGAGGGAATGAAGAAGAAGTAGTTTGGACTTGTTGAATGGATGCTCGTTGAAGAGAAACTGTCCTTTGGGTCTTTTCCCTCACTTGGTTTTTGTACGAAATCTGTGAGGAATCTATCTCTTCATGTTCACACTGCACTCTGTAGCTGTGGTATTCTCTCAAAGTTGGGAGCAGAGAATCTCGAATCTCTTGTGTGTGCAGAGTCTGTTCTAGTTGTGTTCTATCAAAGTTTGAGTTTGTACGATTCACTATTAGTACAGAGTAAAATATTATTACGAGAGCATGCCGTTCCTATTCCAACTAGATTTATCGTTTCTCTATCCACCATGTCTGCTTTTTGCTTGTTTGGTTTTGTAGGTTTGTAAGTACGGGTGGAAAGGAGGCAGAACTCACAGAAGAATAACCTTTGTCACTTGAGCATTTAATACTATATGGCTTATTTTATACCTCTCTATTCCCTTTACTATTCATCCACTTCAAGGTTGGATTTAGAAAATGGAAGAGGTTCTACTTTGGATAGGGGTTTTTAGATCTTTAAATTATGCAACTCGATAGCATACTTCTTATATGTATTATATGTATGTAGATAAAATGTAATTATATATAGTATATACGGGTAGTATTTATTGTAAGTTTCATTAGTATAGCGATGGAACAGGGGAATTGCATGCAGGGGTGGTAAAGGGAATATCGAATTTAAGCAAGGAAGAAGGGTTGGACCGAAGGGGTAGCCGTTCTGGGTTCAATGACCAATATGACCACAACGAGAGGAACTGGAGGGACGGAGTTGGAGGGCTTTGTTAAATGGTTGTACAAAGATCGGTTGCTCGGGGTTGCATGGAACGAATACTCCGGGCGTTTTTATTAGCAAAGTAACTTTGCAGTGAGGGGGCGTTTGCAAGGGTGAACCTTATTGCAGATAGGGTAGTAATGAAAATGAATTATTTAGTCTACCTTCAACCTAAGGTATTTCCACTAGTTTTGTGTGGACTGAGCCATGTAAAAATCAGTTTGCATTACTTTTTGTTTTAAGGGATTTCAGGGACGAGATTAAAGTTTACAGGGATGTACGTTATGATTAGAAGTTATTGAATGCTTTATTAGCCCTGAAAAATTCGATAAATGATGGAACTGTTGACGTATGATTATTTTGCTCTTGACCTGACATTTCCACCGGATACAAGTACGTTGTTACCTCGTAATCAAAGTTATTTTTAAATTTAATATCAACGAGTGTGGGAGGATTCTATTTTTTTCGGTTAGCCTTGGATATGTTGGGATTTTTTTTATAATAGCAGCCAATAAGTAGTTACCCTCCCCTTTGGCTTTATTATCTATGACATTTTTTAACGATTAGATATTTGCAAATTGTGCGTAACTATGCTGGTTTTTTCGCACGTATTTTGACGCATTGAATGCGTCAATCTTTATCTGACCTCGTCATTGTATGAACATTGTGACCATTTTGCTTGTTGTGTATGCAAAGAGGTGGGCGTAATTTAGGAGTAAAAATAGGCCGATATCATTATCATCAAGCCACTTGAGATATAATGAAGGATTTTGGTAAGTGGATGGCTATTTTCTTATATTGAAAGAAACAATAATGGCGACAGTGATTACATAATAGGGAGTGCCTTTTAGGGATTATCATGTTTATCAATGATAGCAATAGGAATCTAATGAATTAATGAACTTGTTCTTCTCGTTTATAATGCATTTGAGTGGAATCGGTATACGCCTGGTAGAGCTGGTCTCTCTGCCTTTACTCAGTCTTGATGTTGCATTTGGCATTTAGCTCCTGACCGAAGATGAGGTTAGAAGTATGTAGAGGGCAAGGGAAAGAGTTGACAGTTCGTTTACTCTAGTATCTAAAAGGTATGTAGATAAACTAGAGAGTATAGGTAATTGAAATTGGAAAGTTGGATGAGGATGGAATGGGAAGGCAATTAATATTATTCAATATTATGAGGTGACAAAACCACAAACGGGCTGACTGGTGATAGGCAGGGAGTAGGGAAACCTTTCTCTAACTTTTTCTATACCAAAATATAGAGGGGATAGTTTTATAGAAGAGATGGATCTATCTATATCCATTAGATAATGGACCCACGGAGGATTTAGGCTTTGATCGATGATTAATGAATATACCAGTTATAAAGGGATCATTTACTAAACGACTTTAGATGTTTGATGAGACGGGATGGAGGATTCTAAGAACTAGCTGGAGTTGAAAATGTTGAAATGTGCGCACATAAATGAGATGAGATAGCTGGAGAGATAATTTGTATTTTGGATTCACTCACGTTGAGTTCGAGTTACCCACACCTGATGCGATTCCACGTTTATACGCTCCTGATATTCGGTTTTTTATTTTCCTTTTTTGTGAACTGTCGTAGACAGTCTCCCTCCGGTTGATACAAAGAAGGAGTTGAAGGTTAGCTCACCATTCACCAAGCTACACTATACCACTTTCACACATTTTGTTTAGGATTCCCGGAGAATGACTAACTTGTTTTGATTTGGAGATGATTGGGATCCATCTGGAATTTTCATGAGTCGTCCGTATCTGTGAGTTTAGTATTAGGAAGACGTGTAGTTCTACTATGAGCTTTCATGGAACTAGTGAAGGACGGTATTTGAGGGAGAATATTCATAGCTTAATAAATAAGGGATAAGTTACTGGTATTCGATTTTCCCTTCAATCAAAAGCTATTACGGGGAATTAATTTTATTGAATTATTTCCCTTTGAGCAGCTTCTATAGAAAAGTATTGCGTTATTTGTGACGCTAAAGGAACTGTTGTGGTCCTGCCTCATGAACTGTAAAAGTAGAAGGACACTGCACTGGCATTTATAACTTGGTTAGACTTTTAAGTTTTGTGAGTATGTAAGAGACGAGAGAGAATAATGGGAATGGGAGGCTGTTTTTATTATTGTTATGACTTCATTTATATATAGTTAGTTAAAATTTTAGAGTTATGATGGGATGGTTTGTTTCTTGTATTCAAATCAAGTATTTAGTAGTTGCTGACGTTAGTTAGTATGAGAAGTACAATAAGGATATGTTATGCACATTAAATTGTTCTGTTTGTGTGAGTCTCTCAATTCTCAAAGTCTTCGTCCAAGGAGTTCAATGCTTCATTTTTTTTAAAAAATTATGCATGCAGTTTAATGCCTTCTTCAATCTGTCATATGTATGGGTTCCAAAACGGATAATGTTTTAAATTTCTTATAGTTTTTCATTTCCATCTTTATATATTCAATCAATAACTGAGATGTGTTGTGCAGGGCAGATGGTTGTTTTTATAAATATTTCAATTTTCAAGGTAAGACCTTTCAACTGGACTATCAAACAAAGTAAAAAACACTATCATTGTGTGTATAAGGATTCTAGACGGATGCTTGTAGCATTATATTACTATCTGATTCTAGATTGTTGATTACGGTCAAATACGTATAATAGATCCAGATTAAACTGGAAATTTTGAGGTTGGTTCTGACTCTGAGTCTGTGGAGTGTGGGGTGTATAGCTTGGCTACAACCGTACATGTAGAGAGAGGTTATTTCTTTGTCATGCATTTCAATTATGCTATCGATTCTCGAGGCTAATGGTGAGCATTGTAATACTGCTTAATTTATGTGAATATGATTGGGAAAAATTAAGGGTTTTCTGATGAAATCTAATCGAATCAAGCAAAAAGTTGCATGTCTGTACGTAGTAAGAAAGATAAAAAAATAATCAGGTTGACCGTTGAAGTTAAAGGCTCCTTGACCTTCGAAATTTTACTATAAAAATGACAAAAACGTGATTTTATTGTTATTCTTCTGCTCGTGAATCCAATGAGTCCCAATGAGATCATAAAGCCGTCACAAATTAGCAAACGCTTTCCTAAAGCGTTTATTAAACTCGTAGTTTGTTGCTTGTTTGTGTTGTACGTGCGTAGGCACTTAGACTGGATTTAATGGTTTTGCGGCAGTATTTTTTTTTCTTAGAATGAATCGCACAATGTTCGGACTACTACTTTGTTTTATTTAATTTCAGGGTCAAACGGCTTGGAGCTTAGGGGAATTAAGTTAGAATATAAATAGAATGGATTTTCCAACACTCTAATGTGTGTCTTTGGGTGATCGGGTGGGGTTCTTAATATTAGCGATCATAAAAGAATGAATTTGTGTACATGTTACACATGAGCATGAATTTTAGTTGCACATAACTTAACGAACGATGGGTTTCAGGGGTCCGATTCATTTTTAACATGTTTACCAGGATGGGGCTTATCTTATTTGATTAAACCCTGGGGAGTAATCAATAATTTGAATACGTGCTACTTGTTGGGCTGAAAAATGCTGAAAATCTTCCACTAAGCCACATCGTTGAGGTGTAGGATGTGGCGTAGTGTGTTTTTGTAATTGCAGTTGGGACTTAGGAAAGTTTGCTGGTTAAGTAGATTTCCTAAATCCGGTTTAGATTTTTCCCCTCCTATTTTTATTCCTTTCGTCATCAGTGATTATGGAACTTGATGATCATTCGAGTCATATTTGTTTAGTAGATTTGACTGTTGACTTACTCGACTCTAGAGCATGGAAATTACTATCATATTCTATTCTGCGTAGTTGGACTTATCGGATGATCTATTGTCATATACGAATACGATGCAAGGTTATGGCGGAAAGGAGAAGTGATTTTTAGGGCTTGGGAAAATATAGGTTGAGAATGTCGATGATTAATGCGACCTAGTCATTCAGAATCTCGGTTCTGGGTATAGTTTGGTAATTAGCAAATTCGGTTCGTAAATAATAAAGGGGACATTGTCTGTATAATATTATATCTTGAGTCAAGGAACAAAACAGGAGAAAATTGTCCATTCGACTCGCTTCTTTTAGAGCTGTAAATACTTAATTAGGAACAATAATTCAATTACGTAAAGCAGTGGTAAATTTATTAGGTACAATCAAAATATTTTGAATGTAGTAAATGAACAGGGTCGATCAGGTGAGATTCAACCCTATTAAATTTTGAAGTGCTTGCCGCACTGTTTTTATGTTTATTGACAGCAATAGATGTTGCATTATTTAAGTTAACCTAAGCTTTAAATGTAACTTGTCATTTCTAAAATTTGTTAAGAAAATCAAGATTTTGTATTTTCAATGCGTTTTAACTTTTATGCGATGGTTTCTGAATGTCGTCTGGTTGTATGAGCAATTTCGGAGAACTGGGGGAAATGAAAAGTTCTCAAACTCTGCTTTCAATACGACATGAAATAAGGTACATATTGTTTTCTGATAGAGAAAACAGGATGTTGATCTTGATTATCATGAACGTAGGGTTACTTAGAATCGCCAATGAATTCGGATGTCAAATGAGTATGACGTCGTAAGCCATTTGGCAATTTTCTCCACAAGAGTGAGGTGACAATACCCACTTTCAGTGACTTTCATCTAAAAGTTGTTTTGGAAGTGATTGTCAGTTGTACTCGTCCATGACCTGTGACTGTTAATAAGATCATACCAGTACATGTGTTTGTGTTCCTCACCCATTATCATTTTTCATGCATAATCATTACCTAGTCTAATTTATGGCCATATTTAGTAGGAATTTTTATCAATTAGAAGATATAATGACTCAATGGTTTATTAATGTTGGGTGACTGGGTTATGGGAGGACAAGTAATAATATATGAATTTGTGTGATGATTATCTCCAGATTTTTTTTTGATAAGCGAATTATATTATATAAAGAATTCTTCTATTTTCCATTTGACACTGTCGTAACTTTGTAAACAAGTATTAATAATCATACTTACTTATACTTGGTCATAAAACAAAGATGCACATTATGCTTATCTAGCACGAAATGTGTCTCTGCATGAAAGCTTAGCATTATAATAATGAATATATCATCCGTCCAGATTGTGAAAAACTATAAAAGAAGAAAATAATGTCTTTTGGGTTGCCTATGAGAAATACTATAAGATAAGCTAGAACATTTTCATCTTGTTAACGTTTATTAGTTATAACTCGAAAATAAAATTCTTTATCCACTCTTTCACTCTACTGTTTTCAGCATTATTAATTTAGCCACTAGAATACTAAATGAAATGATGTGCCGAAAATAGGTGGTGATAAATTATGAGAGGATGTAATACTTCATAGATATTTTTTATTGTTTTACAGATCGTTGCCCGTCGACATGACCTTAAGCTTATCGTGACGTCCGCAACTATGGATGCTACAAAGTTCGCCATGTTTTTCGGAAATGTTCCAGTATTTAGGATACCTGGCCGAACATTTCCAGTGGAAACATTTTTCAGTAAAAATACTGTGGAAGATTATGTGGACGCTGCGGTGAAGCAGGCTCTTCAAGTTCATTTACTACCACCGCCAGGTATGCTTCTAACAATTCAATCGTTAATAAAATTACTCTGATGTTGGTTTCTGTGCCAGAGCTCTTCCGAAGAAAAAAGGAAGTATTCTCGTGTTCCAGTTTAGCTTATTAGATTTTGAAACAAGTTTTGATATTTGACGGGTTGAATATTGGAAACTAATTCTAAGTATTCATAGGATACGAAATAGTTTACTAACCATCTAATTAAATAATACTTTGCAGACCCTGTTAGTTGACTAGATAGTCAGCATGATAGAGTGGATAGCGCATTGTGACGTATCCAATTAACTCGTATATTTAGTTAGCTGAGTATGTAAGGATAGGTTATGGGCTAAATTGAACAGACTTAAGGATTTCGGCTTAACATTAATAGATTTTTGGGATTTTCGTGCACCCGTTCTGATGTAAAATGTGTTACCAGATGGCTTTACAGAATGGCTTGTCTGTGTTTACACAATTTATTGTGATTAAGTTGAAGTACGATACAGTTTACTTTCATTTTTATTTATGGTTATTCCAATCAACCGATTAAAGTAAAACAGTAGCCGTCAGTCAGTAAGTCCCTGCTGAAAATAATGGGTAGTTTACTCATCTGAGAATTATATAAGCCACTTGTAAATTGATCATTATGACTAGTGTCATCATTGAATATTTAAACTCAAAATGAATTTTATTTAACCAGCTACATAATAATTGCCTTATGACAAACTCTGTATAATGTAATTTGGAAATTTTTAACTCTCATTGAAATTTTTTTATTTTACATAGAAATATGAAGGGTAGGGAAAAGTTTTTGCAATTGAAAATAAGTCTCCGATATGCGATGAAAATTTAGTTGTAGCCTTTTTTAATGCCAAATACATATACAATCATAGAATCTACGAAGCATTTACCTTAAATTTAAAAAATATAATATTCAACTATTTCTATTGTAGGAGACATACTTATTTTCATGCCTGGACAAGAAGATATTGAAGTGACATGTGAAGTCCTGGCAGAGAGGCTAGATCAGCTAGAAAATGCTCCTGTTCTTGCTATTCTTCCCATTTACTCTCAACTACCGTCCGATTTGCAAGCAAAGATATTCCAAAAGGCCCCTGATGGGGTTAGAAAATGTGTAGTGGCGACAAATATTGCTGAAACATCTTTAACCGGTAATTTGACCTAAGCTTTGAAATGATAACAAACTGTTTCTATATTTTATGACTTATCTACTAAAATGTCTTGTTTAATTTTTTTTAGTGGATGGAATTATGTTCGTGGTAGACGCTGGTTATTGCAAGTTAAAAGTTTACAATCCCAGAATCGGTATGGATGCACTGCAGATTTATCCTATAAGTCAAGCAAATGCAAATCAAAGATCTGGTCGAGCTGGACGTACTGGTCCCGGATCATGTTTCAGGTTGTACACTGAAAGACAGTATAAAGATGATCTCCTCATCACAACCATCCCGGAAATCCAGAGGACAAACTTATCTAATGTTGTACTTCTTCTGAAGTCTTTAGGCGTTCAAGATTTATTGCAATTTCATTTCATGGATCCTCCTCCGCAGGTAATATTCTATCACGATTCTAGCAGATTGTCGGTTTTATTTTTATAAATGGGCATCAGATTCTACATAATGTCTTGTTTTAAAACAACCCTAGGAAAACATGCTGAACTCTATGTACCAGTTGTGGACTCTTGGAGCAATGGACAATACTGGCCGACTAACTGATTTAGGCCGCTCTATGGTCGAATTTCCTCTGGATCCAGCCCTATCAAAAATGTTGATTGCTTCCGTAGAAATGGGTTGCTCTGCAGATATATTGATAATTGTGTCCATGTTATCTGTTCCTGCCCTCTTTTATAGACCGAAAGGTAGAGAGGAGGATGCAGACTCCGTCAGAGAAAAATTTCAGGTTCCTGAATCAGACCACTTGACGTATCTGAATGTATATAACCAATGGAAAACTAATGGGTAGGAAAAATTTGTATATTTTTATAATGATTGTTGTTTTTTTCTTAAAATGAAAATGTTCTCACTAATGGTTGAATTTCAGGTATTCAGCTTCGTGGTCTAATGAGCATTTTATTCATCTAAAAGCCATGCGAAAAGTACGAGAGGTACGAAGTCAATTGAAAGACATCATGGAGTCACAAAAGATGAAATTGATTTCTTCAGGAACAGACTGGGATGTAATTCGTAAATGTATCTGTTCTGCTTACTTTCACCAAGCTGCCAGACTGAAAGGTATTGGAGAATATGTCAATCTTCGAACTGGAATGCCTTGTCACCTTCATCCGACTTCTGCCCTTTTCGGAATGGGATACACTCCAGACTATGTCGTGTACCATGAACTTGTGATGACCCATAAGGTAGGTTATTGTGTCTAATTGAATTTACTTTTTAATGGTTTTCATCAACAATCAACAACTTAATAATTTATCTTCAGGAATACATGCAATGCGTGACAGCTGTTGATGGACACTGGCTAGCTGAAATGGGTCCGATGTTCTTCTCGGTTAAAGAAACGGCTCGTACGCGTATGGATAAGAAAAGACAAACTATCGAGCACATACGGGATATGGATGCTGAAATGAAGCAAGCAGAAGAAGATATAAAACAGGAAAAGGAGGAACAACTTCTTTTAGAAAAACAAAAGGCAAGAAAGTACGATATGGTTACTCCTGGAAAAGTTGAGCCAAACACCCCTAGAAGAACACCTTCAAGATTCGGATTATAAATATAAAGCTTGGTCGGTTCAATTTAGATAATTTTTTTGTATCTTATGTCTCTCCGCTATATAATGTTAAACCCTTCAAAACTTATATTTTATTGAATAAAGCTTAAACGATATTTGTGATATTATAATGTGGTACAAGTTTCATAGTCGCATTGCATTAAAGGCATCATCAGTAGGACAGTTTCATTTTTTGGTCATAATGCTTTTGAAATTAAATACCTTGATGATTTAAAGATATTTGCTTTTAATAAGTAAAACTGATTAATCGTATTCTTATAGTAACTCCTTGGCGTGTGTTGAGATTAGAGTCTGGAAGCCTGAGAACGAAATCGTATCTCAATGACAAGGTGTGTCAGCTCATGTAATTAACGATTAAGTTTACACTATGAGACACTTTTAACGAGGCTTTTCAAGTCCGTCGATTTCGCCGATTAACTACATAACAAGGCTATAATTGGAAGTGAAGCTGATAAAGTTTAGTAGTAAACTCAACTATGGGAGGATTGAGTATCTACTCCCATCCCTACATACAATTCAAAAAGAGAAGTCTAGTCATATTTTGATAAAACTCTCGGCTGTCACAATAATCACAAATCACAATGTCAGAATATTCTCATCCCATGAGTAGCTTGTGACGGGAATATCTTCACGGTTGGGTCTCAAAGTCGCTGGCTTTGTCTCCGTATCTATGCCCTAAGTATACAACGGTTGTGTTTTAAAATACATACACAAACCCTTCGTTGGGATACCTACCATCAGGCGAAGGGTTAACAAGAATGCAGGCACAAGTTGAGTTGCTGTAATTAATTCGTGTGAGTTTGAGATTAGATGATACTAAAGCATTTCAAACTGCAAATAAAATGAATTACTTCTTAATGCTCATAAGAATTGTTTATTTAAGAAAATAAGACTACTTTACTTTATATCGGAATAAGGTCAGTTTAGTTTACGATTAGTGCAATAATATTGGCACATAAGACAAACAGTGATTACATAAATCGATGTAAAAAAGAGTAATGAGCTAAGTAAAGTTAAACATTGACTGAACAGAATTTAAATGGAAAAAGTTGAACCATTTTAGATTTAAAAGTGATGAAAGTGATGAAAGAGATGAAAGTTAGATTTTAAACTAGAGTTTACAAATTTTTTGCGTTCTAACGCCTCAGTTAGTATCAACTAAGTTACTAACGACTAACTTGAATGTCTATCACATATTATTAGTAACCAAACTGTCCCTAAAAAGAATTATTGATTTCAAAAGCTACAAAAAGACAAACTATTTCAGCTTCACGAATAACTCATAACTGTCTGATTAGTTTCATTTCCTACAATTCAACTCTTGAAAAATTATATCATGTTAGTTCATAATTGATGAATAAATGTCAAAATAATATCTAGTTTATTGCATGGAGTATTATTAATGATTCTCATTTGAGCCTAGCCTACTCTACCAATGAACTCTTTCCGGGACACAAACAATATCGGGAAGAAGTTCGATTCGTGTTACTACTAATCCTGACTGGATCGCCGTATCATATTTCAAATATTCGTGAGGCTGAATGAGTACAGCAATATGAATAAGTTGGCTAGACGGAATCAGGAAACGGAAACTATGATCGTCAGTTGTGGATAAGATCATATGAACACGTGATTTGAAATGATAATATTCCATCTTTAGGAGATCACCCTGATCACCGCGGTTATGCAACTGCGTTTATGATTATTGGAATATTCAACAAAAAAATTTACGATTCCTGTTTTTTGTGCTTGGTGAAATTACAAAATGAAAAGAAATAAGTATATAAATATTTTAATGCGTGAAGATACTAGAACCATGATGGCAGTTTTCACACAATCAGCCAAAGGGGTCAAATGACTTTTATCAAAGAAAATTTTACAAAATGCTTTGGGCAAACCATCAGCAATTAAATTAAGTGGAGATAATCATGAGACTATTTCATAGTTAAAGAAATTAATAGTTTAACGAAGACCTCTGCACTCACAGTTCGTTGTTCGTTTGAACTCAAATTGTTATCGAGGATTGTAAACTGACCGATAGTTAGGCACGGCTTAGAATATTTCTTACAGCATCCTGAATATCAAAAAATATTTTCTTTTTCGTAAGCCACCTCCGCATAATGTCTATCTCAATTTCACTACCATTTCCGACAGCCTGCGGGCTGTTTGCACGCATCAGATTCGTTTTTGCGGGATACACCATGCTAATTCGGTATCGTCCGATGAGGGTATTTAGATTTTTAACATACGCCGAAACATTATAATGCTTGATTTAAACAAATTTTTAGGAAATATTCAATATAAACTTGTCATAAATATTTTAACCTAGCAGACAATGATATTCTTAACAATGATTAAGAATAAATGTCAACAATATTAATCCCCGAGGTGTTAGAATTCGAATGCATTTATTAAAGGACATCGTGCCGGGCTGTCGGATAAGGTGTTCCACTCTTGAGTGAAACGAGTCTCTTATTTTTGATTGCATAATTATTTTTTCACGAAGTTTGAAGGGTTCGTGTGTTAGTCATAAAGGTTTAAAAGGTATAAAGGGGTGGGGGGTTACCACTTAATGCCATTAACAAATCATAATGCCCCTGCTTAATACATATTAATAACATTTGATCTAATTGAGCCACAGTAATCCCAATCTCCTTATATTATTATAAGGCTGAAGAAGGGTTAACAATGTAAATGGATGGGATTACGCGTGAGGAAAGTCTTGTCATAGTGGCCACTTATGACAAAAGAACATCCGCTGTATAAAAGGTCTCTTTCCCATAATCATTTCATGCAGTCTTACTTTCGATTTTCTTTGAGCCTGTGCATCTGATTTTTAATTCAAATGAGTGCATGCTTTTAGCTATTAATTTCAAATAAAAAAGCTAACTTCATAAAATAACTTAAAGAGTCATTCAGCATCTACTCGGTTTAAGATAATCCAGCCAAAAGTAACTTAAGCCGATCCATGAAAGGTACATAGTTTGAAAACTTTTGATTATGTAAAGTCCAAAGAGTGTACGTGGTACTGTGATAAGCTAGCATCTAAAACAAATTGGTTTGTGACTGTGATAGTTTGAAGTGTCACATCGGACATCGGATTCGGTGTTAACTTCGCAAGTTCACATACTCCGATGCCATATTTATTCAGCACAATGAAGCATCTAAGATGGGCCATTGGATTTCTTGGAGTGGTTTTGCTGTTTCAAGGTAGTGAGTTTTCTTATCCCGTCTTCCAATTAATGTATTACATTTACGAGTCTTACATTAGTTAATTTGTATCTTAATACTGGAAATGACTTGCTAGAAGTATCAATAGTATCATAGTATAATTTGTGTGTTTGGATCATTAAAATCAAACAGGTTCCTGAAACGTAAAGATTGGTATTGAGTTGTCAATATTTTGATGGTATTCAGTTGTCAATATTTTGATGTTATTCAGTTGTCAATATTTTGCTCCCTCAGACTAAAACAGAGATCTTATCGTTCAGTCATTGCACAAACATAATATAGCATTTCTATGAAAAAGTGTAGTAGATTCCTGGTTTAAAATGTTTTAATTACTTTCATCATGAATATACGAAAGCAGGAGGTTTCAGGAAAAAAAACTAATATCTTGGCCGAGGCAAGGGAATAAAAGTTACAAAGTCCATGCGAGAATTTCAAAAGTTTCTTTCACGAAAAGTATCTCATTGTATGATTGATAACAAATTTCAATATGCGAGTGTGCACGTTTCAAGGATTCAATTGTCTTCACATGTTGTTCTATTATTTTTCGCAGCATTGAATTGCGATACATTATTTTAAATGGACAATAATTTATGTTTGCCAGTTTGCTCTCCTACAGAATGAGACAGTAATCAATCAATTGTCCAGAAATAACGATTCACCGATATTAGATTGAATTAGATTATTATACTTACATTGAGAATCAAAAACGTCGGGAAATTAGAAAGAATTCGTAAAAAATACTCTTGCTAAAACACAGAAAGTGAAAGTAAAAATAACTCACCTCAGGTGAGAGACATGCAACACAAGTTATTGATAAAACTCATGTTCTGTGTAGTATTGTATTCAAGTTTACAATAAGCCGACTAAACACTTATCAAATGTCAATTTTTATCCTTGTTTAAAAAAAATATCCCTGATATCGTAGAATCCAAGAATCGTGTGTCAAATCTTATTTGCTTTCACCCTGTGGGATCGAAATGTTAATCGGCAAAATCAGCTTTTAAATTCATTCATGTACTTACAATGAGCGTAAACGTCATGAGCCATAACCGTAAAAACAAACATCTGATTCAGTTCAGTCTCAACGATTCCTGCTTTGGATCATAGAACACCTTAAACATTGTGAACTCTAAAACGTATGCAATTAACCCAAGGGAAGGAAATGCAGGTTATGCAGATTTTATGAAATAGATTACTTTTTACTATAGTTGACCAATAATTCGAATAACTAATATGAGCTATCATCTTCTTCGTTTATGCAAGAATATATCCGCTTGTCGAAGCTATCTACTTGAATGTGTTTCAAGTATGTAAAAGTAAATAGATCCCGATGCTGTACAGAATTTTACAGAAATTACCATTTCAATTTATTTCTAAGTGATTATGTTTAAAGTAATGTTAACGAAGATATCAATATTCATCTAAAACTGCATACAGCTCATGTGTATCGTAATTTAGATTTGTTTGATGTTGTGGCATAATTAGTTCATGAAGCTACAATGCAATTAATCTTGTCTTCCTCTGCACTTGAGTGAATTACTTCCTTACCCTTTTAATTACTTAGCGATCCTCATAGAAAGTATCGTAGGAAAACTTAACATGTTTATTATTGTAATTACAAAAAATACAGGGGCAAATACACATTCATTCACCTAGTTTTCATTCTCTTTAAGCTTAAGTTACTTTGTCAGGTTTGCATGAAGAAAAGAAGAGTCTTTACTGCTAATTGCAATATTCTTCCGTAGTCGACAACATTTGCTTCGTCTTTGATATTCTGATGATATCTATTAACAGTCATTTATTGTGTCTTTATTTGAATTTCATTTCCCTAGGTTTCTTAAGATCTTTTACTTCAAATTTTGAACATTTATGAGTTTGCAGAGTTTGTAAGTGCAGAAATATAATAATCAAGACGATGGTCTAATTAATAATTTATTTCAAAAGGTCAATTATCCAACTACACATTCAATTTCTATTTACTATAGCGTCTTCTATTAAAGTTCTTAAGACATTATTCTGCTCATATTTTTTTGTTCAAGAAAATATTTCAATCGATTTATTTAGTCAATTAGTGGTTGATAATACTGGATGTACGATATGAATTTAAAGATTCACACATTTCCCACTACCAAAAAGACTTTTAAGCCTTCAAGCCCTAGTCATAGTCATGATTCCCGTTGAGCGGTCGGAAAAACGTGAATTCAAGAAGCCTATATATTTACTATTTCTTTTTGAATTGGTAACAATTTTAATCTGTCATTTACGACAAATTTCTAGGCTGTATTAAATTTCTAAACTGCGAATATAAAATTATTTAACGAATAGAGTTCGGTTAGGGAGACAATGCTATGCAGAAAGTATTTTGGCCTCTAACATATCCATTAAGAAGTGCAGAAAATTACATTTTGTCCCATATCCCAAGGACCCATAATACAAAAGTTATTTGATTTAAGCTAATATGTTTTTGATGCATGTCGATAAAAGCTATGCAAAAATAGGATAATAGATCCTTTTATTTACTTTAGCCTTGTGAACTTTGATGCTATTGATATCTTAAGATGATTTCTGATATCAAGACTTGAATTGTCTTACCGAATCGGAAAATGTTTCCGACTTCGTAAACTTTTATGATACGTTTATATTACTAATTCAGACATAGCTATTCTTATGCTAAAACACACAATCAATAGTAAACGACGAGGCTAAATTGGATAATCGAAAGCAATTGCATAACATTATTCAAGAGGTAAAGATGAATATTATAACCTACAACGAAATCGTTTCACGGCAAAGATTTCACTGATAAAAAAATCAAAGAGATGACATTAATCCATAAATAAAATTCATGATGGATTCCTAAATAGGAAACGGGACTGATTCTAAATAGGGAATTAAATGACACCCTTATTCATTCAGGTTATAGGTTACACGGTAAATGCCTATTCTAACTTTCCTTGTTCCTTTGATTTTCTACTTCTAAATCAGACTAGTTTCAAAGGCTATTATTACAGATGATAAATGGATTGAGGAAAACATTACGAGTGGGATTAGTAAAGAACACACTCTATAATGCTAAAGCTAAGACTGAAACGTGATTTCAAATTTTTTCCAGCTATATATTAAAGGGGACTGTTTCCCATGCATGTTTATGAAATTATTTGTGATTTGTTACTCGTGTAACATCAGAGATCAGAGTCGGTTTTGTGAGATTAAACCTTGTCATATTTTTAGATTTAAAAAATTCTCATATTCTTTAATAAGGAATTGTTACATGTTTTTGTGGAAAATATTTAATAACCGTTTGAAAATATTCCGATTTATGCTGGCTCTCTTAATCATTGAAAAAAATCTTTTCATTACAGTGACGCTCGTTCCTGTAAATGCAAGTAACTCGACGGATACCCTGAAGACAAATGAAACAAATGCTAACTTGACTGAAACGGAAGCATCCAAAAAGGAGAAGCGTCAAGCTCAAAGAGGCTACACAGATGTACCACTTGACGAAGGATTTAATCTGAATTCCTCACCCCCACCACCTCCAGCGTTCGAAAGTGACATACCCCCGTATTCAGAGACCCTTAATGATCTGCAGAGTCTTCCTAGAAATTATTTGGGAAGTTTCCAAAAGCCTGGAAATACTGACTCATCCCCCAACATGAGAGACATCGATAGAAGTTTCTTTTCTCAAAATTCTGGATTAGCAGCTGCAAATAGAAATCCAAACATACCTTCAGCCGCTGCGGCTTCTAGTAAGTTTAAATTATTTGTAATAAAAACGAAAGAGCTCTTCATATAATTTGTCACTGCATGATAGTAGCTTTCGATTCGATTCGATTCGATACGGATGGCAGCCGAGATATGAATTAGATTTTTTGTGGTGGTGCGACACACACGGAACTCCAATTTTTATGCAAATAATTTTGAGATCTTTGATTCTGTTAAGAGATGAGGATGTTCGCCAACCTTTGTCATTCGTATATAGATAGCTATTGTAACTCTTGTGATATTTATCTTTGATTACAAAATAATCCCATTATTGTTGGTTTTAGAACACTTTTGGCATCCGTCTGTCAAAGCTCTTTAACATTATAACCCCAACGAGTACGACTTGATACCTCAATACTTCAGAGAGAGTTGTGTGATTTGCCACAAAAAGAAAAATGCCCCGTGTGAGTCATGGGAAATTTTCGATTCCAATGCAGCTTACTAATGTTATGGGGGACAGGCCGGATGGGTGCTTCCTTATCTGGTTCATCATTTGTGTGACTTTTATTTGCTCGACTTTATTCCAAAAAAATCTTGTTCAATGCTAATAATGATACAGCTATCAGAAGGGGTTTAGTACGAGTAGGATTTATAAAGGATAAGTCAACTTCTAGGATAAATTGACCAAGAATTTGAAGTCGTTGGCGGACGGACGAGAGAAAAAAAGATTACATCTGGCCTAATAAAAATAAATATTTCCATGTAGAAGGATTTTGTAATCCCTTTGTTTAACTTGAGAAGTTATAACATCAATTTGTTTTCGAGGACCTTTTCTTACCTGCATTACACAATTACGTGGAGGCCTTTGAGCTGTGGAGATGAATTAATTAACCCTGAGTTTAGGTACTCGCTGAAACAAGAAATGCCGTCAGTGCCGGATTATTGTATTTCAGAATTGCATTACTTATAAAAGCACCCAAAAGAAGCCAAAGTTCTCTGACACAAACTTTCAAAGGCCGTTCGTGTAGTTATTATATCAGAGCACACGTGTAAATGATGAAATGAACTATTACTAATTGCAATTGATTTATAAATCTCTCAGTTCAAGAACGAAGAATTGGAGATGAAATGGATGATGATGAAGATGGAAAACCGATTCCTGGAGAAGCTGGAAGAGACTATCCTATTTTTTCCTCCATCCCCAAGACTTCCTTCTCTTGCAAGGATCAGCAATGGCCTGGATATTATGCTGATACAAATGCTCGCTGCCAGGTACTACTAATAAAATAAATTTTATTTCGAAGTGACTGCCTATAATTTTCTGATTTTAAAGATTTTTTCCTCATTAATCAATTCTAATGACCTCTGACTCAAGGAAACTGAAACTCTGAATGGCTTTAACAAATTGAGAAAGGATTTCTTCGACCATAAGAAACCTACAGTCCTCGCTTAGCGGAAAAATGTGCATTCAGCAGATAAGCTCCGTGTTGTTAATAATCTGAGAATAGGAAAAACTAGAGGGAGTTTCGTTTAAGCGCTGCACTTATCACCCTAACTTCCTTAGAGTTATGTAGAATCGGCTGCAAAATGACTTGGAGACACCGGATATTAGTACATTCCTTAATTAATAAAGCATTTTTTCTTGAGGAGAAACGCTGTAGTTGTATGGTTTCAAGGGTTGGATTTCAGATTTGCTTTTAGATTTATCAAGACTTACATAATTTTCTCTCAGTTCGCTTTCGAATTCAGAAACCATCCAACCAATTCGAATCCCAGAAATACAATATCTGTATACGAAACCAGAACTTGAAATAATATTTACTGTTCTGATGGCAAAATACCTTTGATGGATCAAATTGATTCTTCATAATTGATAACTGATAAATTAACGTCACATAATGTGCAACTATTAATTTACGAGGTGTCGTAAACCATATTTTTTCTTTTGTGTGCTCATATAAAAATTATTACAAGTCTTAGCTGAAAATTTTCTCACGCCATTTCTCATAATAATGAAGGGCTTCTCCTTAAATCAGTTCATGTTCATTTTTAAATATACAAAATTACTACTTTATTGTAGTAACCCCCTCATCAATGTTTTCGATAATGTGCAATAACACATTCACCTTATACTCAAGAATTTAGGCCTTGTCTGTGTAGTTACTAATAAAATGTTTATGGTGATACGAATCGCTGTAATAAGAATAGATTGTTCAACGATCCGTAACATATATGTAGCAAACCTTTGTAGACTATGTGAACTGAGTTATGCATTGTACGACATCATCGTGAATTCTTCTTTAATACGTTAATTAATACAAGTGGCATGAACTAGGTATTTCTTAATCCTGTTACAGTGTAGTATTAATCTAAATTATACACTTTGGTGAACTTCACATGTAATCATCGTGTTACATTTTATTATAGCAAAACATCGAATCATCTTCGGTGGAGTGTTGTAATTTTTTACGCAACTGAGCACCATTCTTTAGAACTTAACAATTTAGTCTATGGTATAGTTTGGCCATCCTGAAATTGGTAACTATTGCAGAATGCAGCAATTAAGTAGCTAGTTTAGAAGGCTTGTCTCAATGCAGAAAATATTTTACAGATTCTAATAAAAATATGAACTATGAAAATGTTTTTAAATTTATATTATGTCGAAATTACAGGTGTTCTGGATCTGCCAAAAGAATCGGATGGATGCGTTCCTTTGCCCCAATGGAACTCTTTTCAATCAGCAAGTATTTGTTTGTGATTGGTGGTACAACGTTGATTGTAATGCGTCCCCTGAGTTTTATTCGAGAAATCAATTCCTTTATGCTGGTCCAGGAGTTGGGATTGATGGGAAGAAAACTCGATTCAGAGGGGGTGCGATTGGAGGTTCGAGCTCCAGAAATGTCTTCGTCAATTCTGTTGTTCCTAGACCTACTGGTGTCAACTCAAATCCTCTGGCTGATCGGGTGGCTGCAGCTTCAACAAGCATAAATCTAAATCCCCAACATCAAAATCACAATCAAAATCATGGTCAAAATCAAAATCAGAATCATAATCAAAATCAAAACCATAACCAAAATCAAAATCAAAACCATAACCAAAATCGTAATCAAAATCAAAATAACCAGCATCAAAATCACAATCAAAATAACCAACATCAAAATCAAAATAACCAGCATCAAAATCAAAATCAAAATAACCAACATCAAAATCAAAATAACCAACATCAAAATCAAAATAACCAACATCAAAATCAAAATCAAAATGACCAGCATCAAAATCAAAATCAAAATAACCAGCATCAAAATCAAAATCAAAATAACCAGCATCAAAATCAAAATCAAAATCAAAATAACCAGCATCACCAAAATAACCAGCATCAAACCCAAAATCCAAATCAAGCACTAAGGGTAGAGTCCTCAAATAGTTTCTTCAATGACAATGGCAATCAAAATCTTCTTCAACAGCAATCCCAACAACAACAACAAAGGTTCTCAAGTAATCAGAATCAATTGGCGAACCGCATGCAGAAAAATCAAAGTCCTACAAATAGACCCCAACAAAGTAATAATAATAATAACCAATTAGTTGGGGGTTACCAGTCTAATAACAAGGTGAGTTTGAACTCTCAAAGCGATTTCGACAAAAGGGGGTTCGCTTTAACATCTCAGAACCCAGTAGCACAATCTTCGAATGGAGGAAGTCGATCATCTTCATACGAGGGTAATGGAAACGGACCATCATCGACAAGAAGACCAGACACCTTTCCATCATCCCCAGGATCTCCTAAACCTTCTCCTTCGCAAGCTCCCAAACTAAACTTCAATGTTGATATTAAGAGCAATAAGCTGGCAATCAATAATCAGAACACACTGGACAGTACGGGCCGACCATTTATCAAAGTAAACACTGAAGTACCACTCTTTGGTCCAGGGTCCTCCACCATAAGCTCAGCTAGGCTTATTTCAAGCACTCAAAATATTTTTAATAGTAGTAGCTCAAATACAGCCGGAACGAGGGTCACAAGTACAACGACAATCAAAAGCACATCAAATCAACAAGGACTTCCTGGTTTTCTTCCTAATTCGAAGCCAATCTCACAAACGACGCAGTCGAGACCACTTAGTTTCGACTATGGACTTAATTTCAATCCAGGAAAGCCAACAGGATCTCCCACTATTTCCTCCACAGGAAAGTATGGTCCTCTATCTTATGTACCTCCTGTAACGACCCCTCGATTCAGCGCAGAATTCGGGAACCCTAGTCGCACTTTAGTAAGCACAACCAGGAGTTCAATATTCGACCGTGGAGGTTTCGGAAAAGAAAGTCGACAACTGAATACTTATGTTTCATCAACTGCTCAGCCTATTCTTTTTAATAACTTAGAGCAAAATTATGTTCCACTAGAAGGACAGAGGTCCAATCAATTTTCGAATGCGAATGGACAAAGGGAAATTATGTATTCCCCTAGTCGAGGAGATGTTTATGCAGAATATCCTTATAGCCCTTCGCAGCAGAAGAATAAGCAGAAGCTATTGGAACTTCAATCTTCAAAGGGAATTACTGACAGGGCAAAGGATATATTTGCCTATCCTCATTTTCATGGACAAAGAAGTAACACTTATTCCGAATCGGATAGTGTCAGTTTCATCTCCAATAATAATAAACACGTTGCTGTGGATCATTCAAATTACTCTCAGAGAAAAAATCCATTCTCTTCCCATCTACAAAGTCAAAGCGTTCATCAACCAAACCAAATACATCCAGGGAATCAAGTTCATGCTCTAGACCATGGTCCACATCAGCAACAAAGAGCTTATAATCAAAATCCTATTCAAAACCAAATTCATAATCCGCATCAAGTCCAGGCCTATAATCAACAACAATCTCCACATGTCCAGGTTAATAATCAAAAACACCTGGGTCAAAATCACCAACAACACCAGGGTCACAATCAGCAACAGCACCAGGCCCACACTCAGCAACAAAATCCGACTCATCATCAAAACACAAGTCCCCAACCTCCCCACATTCATAATCATCCACAAGCCCAAAATCAACAAATCCCCATAGGACAGATTCAACAAAACCAAAATCAGCAACAATATCATCAGCAGCAGCTTCATCAAAATCATAACCACCAACAAAATCTTAATCAGCAGCGACAATTTCATGATCAACACCAACCCATTGCTCAGCAGTCTGTTCAAACCGTCCGATATCCGCAATCTAATACCCCAACTCCAAGCACCCCTTTCCACCAAAAAATTGTCAAAATCCCTTCACAAAACCTCCAAATTCCGGCAGCTATTCAACAATTTGGACAGACACCGGATGGTTATGCTTCTTTACAGTCTGGTAGTTTCATTTCAACCGCTACAACATCGTCTCCCTTCTCGAAACAAATTCTAAAGCACAGCGTTTTCCAGCAAGATTCGGATATCAAACCAGTTAACAAACAGGGGAAAAGCTCCAACGGATTCGTGACAACCGCAGCACCCTATTCCAGTAGCCCGAATAGTATCAGCAGTCCTGGACCCTCAGCAGTACCGCAGTATCATCGATCAGTCTCTTTGTCTACCACACTTAGACCACCTCCAATTTATTCTACTGCAACTCCTTTCACGAATGCTGGTGCTTTCTCCATAAACCAGGCAAAGCCCACCCCTTACACTAATCAAAATGATTTCCTCGCTGCTCCGACTCAAGCCCCATACATTACAACTAGTCCGGGCCACAGACAAAATCCTTATCTTCCCCATAACCATGGAAAGCGGGCTAAGAATCCACACGGCCAAACCCAGAGTCACGGTCAAAAATTCTCAAATGCTGTGATTACCACAACGATAAAATACCCAGAAGGGGCAGGGAACTTAAAGGTGACCATACCTAATCATACCGGGTCTGGAAAACAAAATATCCTAGACTTTAGCTACTCCGGTAACCCCCCATCGTCTCCAGGATATCTCCCTTCCAGCCCAACCACGCCTTATCCATCTGTTTCTGAAAGATTCAAGCAGTCTGTTAGTAGCAGCCCGATTAGAACTCAAAAAGTATCCCCTTCACCTCAAAATCATAAAGATCCTCATAGAATAGGACCTAGTGCAAGATTGGCAGGATCAGTGGTTAACAAATCTACTTCTAGCAGTAGCGCAATTTATGTAGACAATTCAGACGTGGCTGAGTCTGTGTCCACTCCCGTTTCTGTCTCACCATCCTTGCCCCCACCAGTCCCAGTGTCAACGTCTAACTTCGGTCTAAGAATATCTAGTACAGCCAAGAAACGTATGGCTTCAGCGTGGCAAAACTATTTTGGTGGAAAGGATAAGAGTAACTAAGAATGTTGTACATATAATAGGATATTGTCCATTTTAGAATTTATACTTCGAGATTAGCAAATTCATTTTACTATTTCGAATTTTAAACACTTTGCCAAATGATAACATCCTTACATTTTATTGATTTTAGGGATACCACTGATTACACCAGTGTGTACATTTTGATCTTACCTTTAAAGTAATCATCTTATTTATTTGATTCACAACTAGAGGTACATGGAATTAATTCAATAACTTTTTGGATAATCCTTAATAGATAATCATTCAAACAATTTTGTAAATCTTTCTCTTATTCATCCTATTAAATAAGATACTGTAATAATTCTAGAATAAACAAAGCGTCCTAAGTCATAGATCCGAGTGATAATTTATATTTCTCAACTCCTCACGCAGACCCAATGTTAAGAAGTCGTGCAGTTTGGAAATAAGAAAATGAATCAACGTGTCAGTCAACAACACAACGCTGGAGCGTTAAATAAATTACAGCGTTTAAATTTTATACACATAGCTCCTCGATGAAATATTTACCTATGTCAAGAAAACTTGATTGAAAAATCTCTCTATATAAAATTATACTACAAGTTCATATTGTAATTGGTTACCACTTTGAACGAATGAATTGGTTAGTTTGTTACAAGGCTGTACTCAATTAGTGAACAATATGCAATTAGACATGTTCGAGTGAGCGTCGAGCGAGTATTTGCTGGACGATGAACGATATCAACATTTAAATCATTGTTAAATAATAAAAATATGAGTTGAGGCAGAAGAAAGAATATATTTTGTATATTGTACCATGAATATGTAAATCTATTTTTGAAAAGGAAATAAGTAAACTTAAAATGTTCAAAGTTGACAATATTTTTTCAAACCTGCTTTACGCATAAGTTCAAAAATTGTATCATTGTGTTCAAGTTTTTGCATGAATCCGAAGACTTGTAAGCAGATTGATAAGCAATAAGCCCTACGTACGATTGCATGGAGCCTGTAAGTTAAAATAATTGTTAAGTAAAAATGAAAAAAAAATGTCACGGTCCATTTAGTTGATTCAGCTCTGAATAATCATAAGACAGCTTTTGTGGAATGTATCGAAGAATGACGAGGTCAAAGGTAAACTTTTGAGGAAAAGAAAAAATTCTGGAAAATTAACAAAGCCTTTGAGTAATTTAGAGGAAAGCGGAAGTAGTAGACGAAAGTACTGCATGTTTTAGATTTTAGCTTCATAGAGTGCAGTGTGAATCTAATAGATTCAGAAGAAGTACAATGCTTGGTGATTTGTTATGAGTTGTCAGATTGTTTACTCACTTGCGACTACAAAAGCTTTATTATTTATCAACCAATGCAGGAGAAAAACAAAAGATGCGTGTAAACTGCAAGTCTAATAGTTATTCTTGTTTTAGTTTAGTTTTATAATTTATGTTCATTTGGATTTCAAGGTTTTAGGCTAGGAGTTAGGACGCAGAAAATGCAATAAAATGTAACTAATTAAGATCTCAAGATTCAAACTGTTAGGGTCCAAGTGATAGTCGAAATAGGTTTTACAATTTGAATAATAAGCCGTGAGAGAATTTTATTTCTAATACACATACAATCCAAATTCGTTGAAATCGTAATTTTGACACTTTGTCTTTTGTGCGATCTAAATCGGTATCAAACAATTAAATTAATTGAGATTCATGTAAGCTCTTCTAAACATTTAAGCCTCTTAGTTTTCTTCAATTGTATACTTACTGTAGGTTAAGTCAAAACTGGACTGTTGACCCTTTCATGTTTACTCAATCTACAGTATTAGTACAGCAATTGTCAATTTTTTTTAGAAATATATTTACGTTTGTCACTTCATTTTAAATATGAAGACTATCTGATACGGTTTTTACATGTGCAGTGTGTAACTGGATCACATTCGTTATTTTTGTGCATATTAGGTAGCATTTATATTCTGGCTAGCATGTAAATTATTCGTTTTTTAATCAACCTGTACATATGGAGAACATAACTCGGATAACTATGACACAATATTGGAGCACAACAAAAATAAATAATAATCATGCAGCAACGCGCGGTTACAAAGGTTCCTACGAGCAGGGACTGCTCTATTGACCTACCGTACCTTCTGTGAAAACTAAGTTTAAAAATAATATAGCGTATCGGATTAGCTTCATTAGAGATTATCTAAGTTATAAGAATCATGATTTGATGATTAGGATTATTTATTCTAGCCATAGGTCCTTCACGGAGTTTTAGAAGCCAGACAACACCAACACCTTACTGTCAATCTAATGAGCATTCGAACATAACATTTTATAGTAATCTTTCTTGGAAAATTCTGCCATCTAATTCTTTCAAACTTGTCTGTCTTGATGCAATGCTGTATATATCCTTGTGTTGGGATAAGTTTGTAAGGCGATTGTTGATACATCAAATCCCCCAAGCCCTCAGGCTCTCAGGTAATTCTTTCAAACTATCTCCTTTGCCTATGTTTACGGTACTGAAGGTTGGATTTGGATTACTTAGAGTTGAGTTGCACTGTTTGATATTATGTTGGAGATAGGAAGGAATAAGAATTCGACTAGTTGTAAGGAGATTATGTTCTTATTTCACAGGCAAGT
The DNA here is from genome assembly GCA_034694785.1 of Agrenia bidenticulata. NCBI lineage: Eukaryota > Metazoa > Arthropoda > Collembola > Entomobryomorpha > Isotomidae > Agrenia > Agrenia bidenticulata. The sequence continues at coordinate 45,926 of JAQFYM010000146.1, read as the reverse complement.
GCTCAGTCGTCTGTTGTTATTTGAACCGTTCGCATGTTAATGGACTGTGTCTCTGTCTTGATTAAGTTGTAAGATTAGCACTTGCTTTTCAAGTCCCGCTGTGTCGTTTTCCCAATAACCAATCAATAGTTTACATAAAGTTGATACTTATTACCGGACATTGGATTTGTTTTTGTGCATGGAACATCTTGTGTTAAAATAGACGTTGATGGTCACCGTTTCGTTCAAATTCATAGTTTATATCTGATTGATTTATTATAGAAATTGAGATTCATTTACTCTGTAAAAGGACTCGAAATGTTAGAAATTGACGGGATTAGTGAGGACCTGAGTGATTGGGGATCGGATTTCGACGATGATGTCGAGGAAGAACCGGTAAGTAATTTTTTTACGTTTGTTTAAAGGACGTGTATGATCTATGGGTTAATCCCTTGGGATCCAAGACTTGGGGTGCTAAGTGTGCAATCTTATAGAATTATAATGACTATTCAATGGACCGCGATAAAATGATTTGGAGATTACATCGCAATATTTCATGACCTGGAATGCATACACACCTATCTGCTTCAATCGGTAACAGAGGATCAATATCCGAGCCAAATCACTTTTTGGTTGCCAGTAGTTGTCCATTCATTTGGTACTTGAAATGAACGTACAGAATGACCTAAAGTTTTTTTTAAATGTGATGATTTAATGTTATTTAACATTTAGGTAAAGGTTAGCCTCGCTAACCTTTGGACATGCTGGCATTACAATGCAGTAATTATCAGAGGCAAAATTGTTTTATTTTATTCCATACCTTAAATACACGTTCAAGATCGTTTCATACACCAAATATGTCTTTGCTGCTCAGACTTCCAACTTTGGACCAAGTCCTTTTAGATCTAACTGAGGCCATAAAATAAGGAGTATCCTTGCATTTCATTTCATTAATATCCATTGATTTGGAAAATTTAGCGTCGCATTTTGCTAGGGTATCATTATTAGTTCATTATTGGCTTGAGGTCTTCCATAGTAAGCAAACCTTGGTAATCTTCCATTGTAAGTCCAACCAGTATTTGATTTTTAAGTAACAAGAGATTAATACCCGTTAAGTTATAAGTTTCTTACTTAGGAAGTAATTTGCAATCATTTATTATTGCCCAGAAGGATATATACACCTTGTTTGCAATTCTGTAAAACTTACATTGAGGAAACCGGTGAAAATGGCATTAGTCTTGATAAAAGCTTGATTGATGAAAATTACTCAAATATTTTACACACAGGGTTGGATAATATTTAGTTTTTTAGAATACAAAGGAGGCATATCTTTTAAATTCCGTGAACTCAAGGAATATAATTATAACGGGTCAGAATGACTAAATTGCATAATTAGCTCGGTATAATTAGTTGACAATCCTCGGTCACTGGGTTAATGTACACTTCATGAAATGAGGAAGAGAGCAGTTAGCAATAGGTACGTTTGTAATTTTAAACCTTTTCGAAATGGTTCCAATGCTTTACATACAATAATTTAGCAGGTTATCAATTTATTGCTCCCAGGGGGGTACAGAATTATAGCGCATAAAAATTTGATGGTTTAGTATTTAATTATGAATTATTATGAATTATTAGTTACGTTTATTCAAATACTACTTTATTTACATAACAGTGTTTGTCTAAGCTTCATTTTAGATTAAAATATTTTAAAAGATCTCAGATAGGGTTGGTATTGCTTTTTCTAATGCATCAGTCAGCCGATGAAAATAATGGATCCCACGCGGAAGCCAACTTTTAAGTTAGGTCCAAGCCCAACTGTGAGTTTAAATCAGATAGCTCTGGATGTGACGGTAATCGCGTGGCGATCGGGTTTTTTATTTACTCTAGGATTGGGCCTGGTGTTAAAAATATATTTTGTGATGAATGATTTCGACTTTTACTCGTTAATATTCACGGGTTGAGTATATATTAATTTCCCAAGTAGGGTTCTATGTGGGCCGGAATGATCCTTATAAATTTGTTTGAAAATGGATTTTTGTTCATCGGAAAAGCTTGTTATAGTATGTATCTGATTTGGTTAATGACATCAAAAATTTTCTCTAATAATCCATTAGGACCAAGGGTTGATATGCTTGCATTAAAGCTCAAAATTTTTTCACAAAAATCATTTGAAATTAATTAAGACTGTGAAATAAAATGAAAGTTGCTTGTCACTCCCCTTTGAAAAAAAGTTCACATGAAATGATGATGCACCACCGTCTAGTGCAAATAACCTCTGGTTTCGCAGGCTTTTTGGGAAGATGAAAAACTAGCAACAAAGGCAAAGGATCACTTTTGTAATTCAATATCGTAAGACCGAATACAAGAAAGGGTTGAAGGTATGAGATGACGATTGTGTACAAACATATTTTATTACGTGTCTTTTGAAAATAAAACTTGCGTGAGGATTTCTTTGTCTCCAACTTCTTATTTTTTGTCACTAATTCAAGCAGAGAAATCTTTTACTTGCCGTTGCAAAGAAAAATTTTAAGTATTGGATGACAGGAGGACAGAATGGGATCTAATTTACAGAATTTCTATAAAAATTTATCCTTCCTCTTCTACCGATTTCCTTGTTGATTGTCTGTACTTTTGTTTGTTTTTGGATTTTAAACTCGTACCTCCCACATGGATATTTATAGTCATGTCAAACTCTAATTATTTCACCTACTGACAATCGATTCAACAATTCAGACAGGCTAAAAATACATTGATCCAATGAACTCAACACAATAATGGGTTGGACAATCAAGTGCGAGAAAATAATGTAAAAGACTGGCTTTGTTTACAGAATAGTGCGTACACCGTCTCGACTGAAAGACATCTTTGTTTTATTCAGCTCCGGAAGTACGTGCAAGCTAATTAAGTCGAAGGCAATTATGTACAAATCTACATGGTAAAGTGGATTGAAATCCAAATTAATTTTTCAATAAAGAACCCTCTTGCATACTTAATTGGGCATTGTTTCATGATATATTTTAAGTGAAATTTTTTTTAAATGGACTGCCACACACTTTAAAAGTAAAACTTTAACCTCGGCTGAAATCGATTCCAGATTCCTATGGGACAATTAATGTATGAAAATCATTTAAGGATGAAACCCTCTGAGAACTTTATATTGTATTTTTTTAGAAAACCGAGGCTAATTGTCCATAATCCCTCCCCCTCTTTTCACCTTTGGGAGAATGGTTTGCCGGCTTATGTCCTCTTTTACCTTTTACCTCCATGGTCGTGGGAAGCATCTAATTCTAGTAATTAAATAGGATAGCTGTCAAGAATAGTCAAGATAGCCACTGTTAAATCTTGCCTTGTAATAGTTTCTAACACCTTTATGCATTTAAAATCGGGTTTGCAATGGTCGTACTATAAGCTCAATGAAGGTAAGAGTGAATTGCATTATCTCATGTCATTGTAACGTTGTTGAATAAGGGGCGAGTCAACGAACAATTAAGGTGTGCTCACAGAAAACGATGTCAACTTCCAAAGCCTTGTGCATTGTTACCTATCACCTACAAGGAGACTCAAAACAACATCTTCTTCTCTCTCACTTGCTCGGATAATTCAATAATCTGAATTGCAAATGAGTACAATGCTAAAGGTTTTTGTCATAAATTATGACACATATTTCCTGAGCAGTATCCGGTAGTAGAATTTAAACTCAAAGCCAAACTACCCTGACTTGAAATCACCTCCTTGTCTCTTTGTTGCATGTGTCATAGGTGTTGGGTAGTGATGTGGGCCAAAGTTATTGATAATTATTACCGTTAAGCAAATTCGTGCTTCTACTTCGTAACGTCATCATCCATCCTTCTTAGAATCTGCACCGGTGGTTAGGGATTATCCATTGTGTGCACTGTGATCCATGTTGATGTATGCAGAGCTTTCAGTTTCTATAATTATATTCTTTCATACATTTTCACTTTCTTCTGCTTGGAATTCAACTCAATAAGCCATAGTAGTAGTCAAACTCCTCATCCGACAGAAAGGAGCTGCTTCAAGATTTAAGTTTTAAAAAGCCAGGTTAGTTACTTGGGAATGTGCCGGTTCTCCAAGTCGTACTTAAAATTTGTAGTAATGAGAATGGGTCGTTGTGTAATAACTCGTAATTGTAATATTCTAAAGACACAATACACAATAAGCTTCCTCGTTTGAGGTAGTTGTGTTAATTGCTAATTACATTAATGAACAATATGTTCACAACTTTGAGACACAAAAGTGGTACTTGCTAAGCTTTTGAGGATGGAACCTGAGATGTTGTAGGATATGTTTTCCATCGATGGTGTTTAAAGCATTTCCTTTAAACTTAATTAATAATGTCAATTACTGTGAGTGCCATTTTTGTATCTATCAGATGGTGAGTATCTATTTTGAAACGCAGTAATTCTCATACACGACATAGGCTGATAGATTAGTGCATTCATTCATGCATATGTAAGAGCTGAATGAAATTCCTGATTTCATACCATTACTAAATTACTAGCATTAGTGCCGTGGATTATAAATCTAATTCGTTAATTCCATTTGTAAAATTTATGATGAATCTTTGCTCAATTCCAGAAATGATGATTTATCCCAATTCTTAATTCAACTTTTGTATTAGCAATATAATTACTAGTTTGTTACCCCTTGTTTAGCTCATTCAATCCAATGAAATCTCTTATCCCAAATGAGCAGTTGGAATTAAACTGATTAGACTTTTAATTTTACTTTATCATCTTGTACTCTTCCTTGCTACATTTTACAAGGAGGGATTTGAGTCATTGCTTTCTTAGCACGTTTTGGGAACATCTTGTAATAAAACAAGTTTTTGACTGATCAGAAAAATAAAAAATAAGCATACAAAACAGCCTAGGGGGTATGGACGTGGATTCCGTTAACTTTATAATATGATTTGAATCATACCGAGCTGAATAAGTTTAACTATTTGTAGAGAGTTACAGCTTTTTCGAGTTATCGAATTTTTGGAATGTGGATGAGTGATTTTAATCTTCCATTGTCCTTCTTTCAAATTCACGCTCGTGCTCAAGAGATTGTACTGTAAATTTTATTTGAGAACTTTTTATAATAGAATGAAACCAAAATATTTGTAATAGATAGCCATGAAAAGCTATAAATAATTTTTGGAATTGATTTACACCAGGGAAATCATTTTTTATAACATCAGACATTTAATTATTTACACAACTCAAACTCATGATTTGAGTTCCCTATAAACAACTGGAAGGGAAAAAATGGACAGGTTCATAACTACAAAGCTAACATTCTAAACGATATCGAGAAAAATTCTATAATTCAACCACATAATTGTTTCAGTCAATCTTAACAAACCCCAAGCTTCTCAAGGCTCTTTGTATCTCGAAAACTATAACTCAGCGGTTTAGTAGTATATTTTACATTGAATACACGAGTAATCTCAGATTTCGGAAGTTGAAAATGTTTACTAATAGCTCAAGTGGTTAGTGAGATACTTAAGATCAGCAAATTGGTATTCATGCGTTGGAAATGCTGGAGAGTTAACGAGGCTGTGTAATATTATTATTTGCAATGTAGGTTATGTGGTGTAGATATTTATGTAGTGGTCATGCAATGATAACCACCAATGCTTTTGTACAGACAGGCCAGACCGCAGATATTATTTGTATAAATCATTTTAAGGATCTCATCTATTCTCACATCTTTCTATTTCCTATTCCGCATCCGCATCTATCTCCGTCCATTCCATTGCCGTACGAGTCTTTTTTAGAAAATGTAAACAACTAGTCATATAGGCTCAATGCGCATAGGGTGTACTGAATATTTGTTGAATGACCAGTTACACTCTCCTTATGCTCATGTTTGTACAAAGTACGTGTTTTATGGACTTTGCTAATCATCAAGTCAAGATGTCTAAACAAATTCAACCGCCTCGAGAAATAACAAATAAATTTGGGCCAAGTATTTACCATATTATTCACAAACTCTTCTTTATCGACGAGTGAAACTCTTACGTGATTGAGAGGGAGACTAGACTACAGAATTTCATGACTTATTTTTATACCAGAGCGATTGACTGCTAGAAATTTTGTTAGGATGTTCAGGCTTTGAATCATCAAATGTTCAAATACAGTTTCAATTTGGAGAGTATGATACTTACTTTCTTGTATAAACACAAATAAAGTTTCCCTGTCACCTGTATTTCCTCTCATTCAGTTAAACAAACATTTGTCAGTTTAGGAGTAAATAAAGTTTTAGAAGGTTTTGAATTAATTCAAAAGCGAAGAACGTGGAGCACGTCAAAATGTATGAGTTGCAGATTAATTTTAATCAAAATTAAGTTTGACAACATATGTATTTTAGAGTATGGGCTGGCAAATTTTAAAAGTAAAAATATCAAGAACAATTAAAATTTTATTTAAAACTAATGCAACCAGTGGCAAAAGCTACTAACTGAGCAAATAATACTTTTGTAATAAGTTTACAATGCCGAGAAATCAATCTTTAAAATCATTTCGAAACAGGACAATTAAGTACAGAGCGTCAGGGTGACGAATTTTTAAACACGACCGTTTGCTTAATGGATAACGAATTATTCGATGGTGCAAATTTAAAAAAAATCGTATCATTCAATTAACAAACGATTAAATATGTACCTAATTGTTATTGGTAAATTGTTATTTTCAGGTTCGAGGAGGGGATATTTACGAGGTTCCTGATGGAAAGCCCTCAGTGCCAGTACCAACGGTGATCCCGCAGTGGCTGAATAAAGTTTCAGAAGGAGGTGATGAAAACGTGAAGCCTCCCGATGTGTACATAGAACATGTTCTTCTGCCCACACGTACTACCAAGGTAAGTTTCTTGTAATTTAAGACCCTTTCCTTAAAAGAACAGCGAAACGTGGGCTAGAGAGTTCACAGTCAACGTTTGACACTTGCTACTTTGAAAGTGATACCGAGACCCGATAGGATCACACAATCAATCGCACGCCAAAGACCACACCGCGTACAAGAACGAGGAAATGAAAACATTCATTGGTTTTTAACGTTGATTACTCCTGCATATTTGGATGCTTGCTTCCTCACTACAATGTAGGCTTAGATTAGTATTCTGTAATCTTCAACCAGGAGTACGAACAACGAACTTATGACCTCCACTTACCGCCTCACTTTCCCCTACACGTATTTTTTCCACACGTTTTGAGAATAAAAGATTTCCTTCCATTATTATCATAATAAGAAATTGTAATTAGTGCTCAAGCCTTTTAAAGAGCCGAAAGGTTATTGAATTGTATATTTTTTTAATGGCTTACCTTGCGGATTAACTAACCGATCCCGATGTGATCAATTTGTTGTAATAGAGGTTGTTTATGGGCCTTCAGGGTCTATTGAGCTGATAATTTGTAAAGATTCAATTGAATGTAACCTTTAGGAAGTTAATTGAATTTATCCCGCAACCCACCTCAGCGAATTCACCATTCGATTCCAACTAATTATCGTGTGAACACTGCGAACAGAGTGCAGAGATATGTAGCTATCTAAGCTACCTACACATAACACGTACCATGGGGTCATTATTCTTCTCCCGTAAAATCAACACGAAATTTATCTCAAAATCTTAACTCAACTTAAGAAAGGTGCAAATCAATTCATCTTTCAGCCAAGAACAAAAGTCATTTAGCCAGACCTGTTAGCCCAGCATTAGTTGTACACTTGCAGATCAACTTTTTATTTGAAAAATATTCATCTGTTCATTGTAACTATATGTAACGGTTAGTTCGTGGGGTTCACTTCTGGTAGGATTACATTAAACTACGATTTAATCTTGATAACAGAAACCATACAACTTGGTAGAAAATGAAGTAATTATGGATTCAAAACACAACCTATTGCTCATTCATTATCAACTTTCGGAAGAGTCAAATTGTTAATTATCTTTTTCGTACTTTAGAAGATGTATTTACAATATGTATTATTGTATTATGAACATTATAATATACAGCACATCTGCCAAAACATTATCAGCTATTTACCAAGATAAAACATTCATATTAAATTACTTGTGTTTTACATATAAATCTGCAAAGATTTAAGATTTTACTTGCGGATTATCTGTAGATTGTAGTCACTGTACAATGTAATACTTTAATTATTCAGACATGAAATCCAACGATATTATTATTGATCAGGCAAAAGAGGAAATGGGATAATGTCGGAAGTAAAACACAGAATCAAAGAGCCATAAAACCCAAAAAAGGCTTCATCTTCCTCATATATAAGAAATTGAGGATACCTGAGTAACTAATCGAAGTTTTATTGATGTCAGCACACAGCACAGCAGTGGGTAACAACATCATCAACAAGCTTATAAAAAAAACTTATTAAGATTGTGCCAACGGGACAGCAACCATTTGCCAAAATCTACTCGAATCAATCAATACGTTTTTAATCTCTATTATTCAATCTTGTAAGCTCTAAATGAGTTATTTTAAATTATATTTGGCATCAGCAGCATCACAACTCCAAACTTACATGAAATCTTACATGTTTCATACTTTTGCTCCCTGCACAGTGCCGGAAGCTTACAAAGTTAAAGTGCTCCCTCACGTTTGCACTGCTAGTCCTCGTTTGTCTAAAACTATTTGAGCATACTAATCATTTTAAGATGGAACGTTCCTTAGCGTTACTACCCAATTCTTTTAAAAAGAACTTGTAAAATTAAAGGCAATATGTCACCCAGCACTCTTGTTACCCAGATTACATCTCGCACACATAAAAAGGAGCTATTTACCAGCTCAGCTACTATGCAATTTGATCAAAGCAGAGAAAGATAATTTGTCACAGTGACAAATGGTTTTAGAAATCAGTCCTGAATGAACTTGCATTTTGCTCCTCTACTCCTTCAGAAAAATCTGTAATCAGAGCTGAACAGAGACTCCGTTATCAGTCCAATGGAGATTGACAAGCTTCATAAATGAATTACCATGCTCCAACAGACTATACAGGCACTGTAGACAAATAGAGGATTATGTACTCATTTCACCTGAATAATAAAACTCACCAACTCCATGATTAAAATTTGTAGTTCGCAATAGCAGTAAGAGTAACTAGTGACTAGTAACAGCAAAGAAGCGATGAAACTCTTTTAGTCATAACTCTCAAAAGTCAGAACACAGTCAACACCCTCAGCATTCAAAAGTCGGGAAAATGAGGCTGGTTTACAAAACCTAATTAAATGAATAAGAAGAGTGTCACTCTAGTATTCAAAAGTGAGAAGAATGACAAGAAGGATTCTCTTATTCATTTATCTTCCTCTGCATTTTTATTCGTAAAATAAGATTCGAGGGCTAATTTACCCCTGTCGTTTATTAATCACCTTGAGTTAGATTTCTCCTCAGGAGTCTTCTTGTCTTTTCTGGGCTAAGTTTTTCTCTCAAAATAATTTAGGGCCTTAAACGCATCTTGCTTAATGGATGATGTGGCTGTCATTGTCTTAAACTTTTCAAAGCCAAGAGGCGTATATCTTTACACATATGGTGTATATGTACTTGTTATTAATGGACAAGCAAAGGAAGAGGGTAATTACTAATGCTCAAGTTTTTTCACCTTTTGTAAACTTTTTTTATTCTTTTTACACTTGTTACTACTCTATTGTTATTAAAAGTCGTATGAAAGTACAAATAACAATATAATAAAGCACTTATGCTTCAATAAGAATTTATTATTATAGCCTCAAGTTTGATGCTTGCGTTATAATTGGACTGTCCCATGCATTAAAAACAATAACTGCACTTGCTTTTATTTAATATAAAAAATGAATAAAGTTAAATTCCTTTATTTCAAGAATGGTACATTTTCTGAAGCTGAGGAAAAATTTAAAAAGCGAATAAGTAAATTGAAGATTTATTTGATTCATTGTTGCAGGACGAGGAGTCGAAGAATTTCATCGAGACGCTAAAAAGAAAGCTAAGCCAGAAGAATCTGCTGGCAGGAGTAAAAAATTGTGACCCAAAAACAGCACATCACAATAATAATAAAATTAATAACAATAATACTAGTAACAATATCAACAATCACACATTTGTGCAGCAAATCAACGTCAGTAACGCAGTCGAATACGGTAAGCGATTTTTTAGCACTTGCTGTCCTATGTAACATATTTGTGAACTGATTTGCAGAGAATTTTTTTCCTAATACTCATGAAAATACAATAAAATTGGGAGTTCTTGGGGTTTAGGATTTACGAACCACATTAAACTAGGACAACAGGGAACTCATACGACTCTAAGTAATTACAAAATTTTCAGCACGACGGGGGTGTGGATTGTTATATGTCTTTTAGGTTTTTGCATCCAAGAGGACATTTATGTTCCAAATTAGGCCATTTTCTTAATTGTCGTGGTTAATAATCAATTAAATGTTGATATATTCTTATGTGACACCCTACCATTTGAGACAATAGCTTCATACCTATTAATTAGCATGGCTATAATTTCTCTGCTGTGGCTTATCTCGTTTTACTCTTATTGAAACTAGCTAAAGCCCTTGTAGCGTAGTTCAATCCATTTGCAATGGTCATTGCTTTGGTCCCTGTATCGCCATATTATTTCGGCATACGCTAAAAATATATATTCACAGCTTTTAAACTAAGCTATGTTAAGAAATTCCTTACATTCCCAGAAAGTGCAGTTCATTCACATTCATTTAACCGCTGGAAACCCCGAAGCTTTGAAAGTCTCAAGTGCTTCAAGTCCATGGGGTGAATATAATAGTCAAAATTATCAGGTTAATAAATCAAGGCTTGCCTATCATTACTGTAAATGGTTCGTCATGCCTTGGAAAAATGAAATCGCACCGTTAGAGTACATGTACAGAATATTCAGTATTCAGATTCAGAGATCTCGTTTAATTCTTGACCATTATTGAGACGGGTTGGACTCAACAACCGTAAAATCATTAAATCATTCCCTTTTTGTTCTAACTTGAACCGTCACAAATGCATTTGTGCATTTAGTAACAATCTAGCTGTTTCACGATCACAGAAGAAGAATCTTGTACGCAGCTATTTCAGATACTTCAAAAATCTAAATCATAGCGCTTACATTTCATGACAAAAACAATCCGTATTTAACGAGGATAGAATAAGGACAGAAACACATTATAATTTAAACCGATCTCAATCTGAAAAGTGCTAAATCTCATTTAGTTTTAATTCTAATTTCACGTTTCTTTGTTCGTGTCAAGTAATCATCTCATCTTAACCACTCCTCCACCACCTCCTTTTCATTTCATTAATTCAACTGCTATCCTGCGATTAGTACGAGGCTCTACAATTATTTCCAAAAGCCATCAAGCCACCACGAAATTAGTAAACGTGATCCCGAAAGTACAATCGTTTTGCTGGTTTTTAATATTTAAGTATCAAACTGAAGGGATTTATAACTATCATGAATATTATTGCTCAAGTTCTCAAAAGCTTAGTATCTTGAATGCTTAATCTGAAAGTAAAATGAGTCTTGCTTCTAAATCTTTCATTTTCACATTCAACATTCGGTAAGTAGATACCAAGGAATATCAAAAATTTAATTGCAGTTGAAGTTAAGAAGCTCGTTATTTTTTATTAATCTGGGTAATACCTCCTTGTGAAAAAAACGCTCGTTTGAACACTTTTAAAAAACTAGATTCATAATGAGCTTGACGCATACAAAAGAGATTCTTAATTTCGGAGCCTAAGAGGAATCCATCAAGTTGACAGGGACGGGTGTCTTATTCACAGCGGTCGGTCGTGAGAAGCGTGTCGTAAAGTTGCAGTAGTCAAATAATGTAAAATCTATATCTGCAAGAAAAGCTTCAGTATTCACGCTACACAGATCACAACTATATGCACTTTCAGCAGTAGCTGTACGAACAGCAAGTATATAACAAGTAATACATACTGACACTGATAACAGATAGGATCTGACAATGCACTGCATTTCTGCTAATGTAAAAACGTACTTGTACTTACTATCATCCTCATCAGCATGTAGATTCAGAATTGCGGAATTTAATTATTGTTATTATACGTCTCTCTACACTATTGGGGTCGAATCCATGTGTGGACTTTACTGTCCTTGTTTCCGTCAATTTTTATTAGCTTTATTAGAACCAATAAGAGTAGTCTCAATGATTTCCCTCATAAAAACTATTACAACTTCCCGTATTAGTTTGAGGTTGTTTCAATCGTTTGACACCGAGCATTTTAGAAGCCCAGCCATTGTTAATACTCCATCAATCTCTAATCCATCTCTTCAGTCCACAGCCACACACATTCAGTCGAGATCACTTAACATGATGGACAGTAGAAAAACACGTCAAAGAGAAATTCAGGGCCGGCTCGCAGATGCTATAAATGATAAAGAATGGGTTTGGAAGGAATGGTTATAATTTTAATTGAAAGGTGATCAATCGTTTTTTTTTCAAATTCATTGATCTCAATAGAAAGACACGAATTGCTTTGATTACTTTTATTCATTATGGATTAGACTGGATTCCCATTTAGCCAAGAGGAACGGTGAACGGATGAGTGCGAGAAAGTAAAAGAAGGAAGATATTGCAATTAAATGAACAAGGCTGAGGTTGAATGCTTGCAATCAAGATCATTACCCATCGCCACATTGCCACAGAAAATCCAAAGCACTTTATAGACTGTACTTATATATGCTAGTAGATTACAGCTTATGACCTGCTTTAGTATCCCCACATGTACTTTGAAGAGATGAGGTTTAGGAGTATAAAAAAATCCGTGAAAATAGTTGCTAATAACTATTGACCGCCAGATAATAGATTCGTCCTGGTGGACTGCGTGTTCAAAGCTACAGATGTAATTTCTCATGCATAAATCTACACACTTGCCAAAATATGCCAATGAGGACGGTTGGAATCTCTCGCTCTAATTTTTGCTTAAACTTAAGTAAATCATATTAAGCCCATGGTTGATGAAGAAATCGGTGGTGCTAAATTAAAATTCGATCGCCACCTTCGATTTCATGAATTTATGGGTTCAGTCAGAGAGAGCTTTCTAATACTGTATTAGTTTTACCCTTAGTCAGTACGTTACCTGAGTGAGTTTGTCAAATATTGATTTGCGCCGTGTCTAATGATTTGGTCATTAATTTTAAAATTGCTTTTCAGGAATGGGAATCAAGAAGATTAAAGAGTCACTTCAGAAGTTCCCTTGGTTCTACCGTGTCGATAGGAGTAAAGCCGAGCTGATATTGGAAAACTGTAAGTACTCACGTTTGTGTACATCCCTTTGAGGAATCCTGACTTTCATGACATGACACACCTCGTTATATATTTTTTCTTCGTAATAAACTCGTGTGCTACTCGTTAATACTAATATGATATTATGGAAATTCCTTTTGATAATTTGGCTTTCGTACACTGTCTAAGCTACTTGGGAAAGTTATTGCACACATTTCAAAGCCAAAGGGACCTAAAGACTTAAAACTCTTGACAGTTTTGGCTGTCACCAAGTAAGCAAATATAGAAGGTAGACATATTATTCTCATTCATCATGTGAATTATAAGGAAGATCGTGTAGAAGAATCTCGGTTATCATATATGATAAAGAAATTCCGATTTAAATGTCCAATTCTCATTGCATTTCATCGCTAAGAACCGTTTTCCTAAAGTTGATAGGGTCTTTAAACGATATAATTTCTTCAACCCTTTGAAATCTACGTAATTATCCGATATAATCTTGTACTGCTACGTGTAATGATGTTTTAGAGATTGACTGTCTTCCGAACTCAAATAATGAATCGAATGAGAATTTTCTATGTACCTACATAGTAAGTAATTGGGATTATTGATAGGGCTATCACAATTCCTGTCAATAGCAGAGTGTCTATCCAAGTTGATGGAATGTAAGGTTATTGACTTCGGTTCTATAAAGTTTCAAGTCAATCCATCAAACGATTTCATTTGTTTCAAATCATGAAAACTTAGAAACTCTTTTTGATATCTGTGAGAAGACGGCCGCATTTATATCGTGCAGACGTATGTGTCAATCAATTTTACACCCCTTGTCCCTAGGCTACTCGCTTGTATAATGACAGGCTTAACTAATCTATCCCCTAATATCTTGAATAGAAGATCAGAAAGTTTGAAAAATTAGTACGAGGTGTTAGAAATAATATTCATTTCAACTGGAATCCTCTGCTAAATAATAGGCTAAGTATAATGTATTGAAAATATGAAGAAATAATGATTGAATTTTCTATAATTTCCGTAACTATTTTAGACACCACCGACGGGTCGTTTTTGGTCCGTGAATGCCATCATGGGGGTCCAAATGTCCCTTTCACTCTAACGATTCGGTTCCATGGACGTCTCTTCCATATCCAAATAAGACTACGACCAGACTCTCGGTTTGCCTTGGGCACTTTGAAAGTCAATGAGATGCATTTCGGTAGCGTATCTGAGATGATTGACACCTACAAGAAGACTCACCTCCAGCTGCATTCCAATGGAAAGTTCTTCGGCGAGACGAAGCTCACTCATCCTCCAATCGTCTATTCCTTTTCTAACAAGTGCTAAAAGTAAAAGTGTTTAAGTTATCGAACTAAAACAAGTTACCTACCCATATCTTCACGCACCTACATATTACCTACAAGGACTCCTATATACGTATTACTGCAGCAAGTCCTGGCAATGGAACTAATTCCTCAAAAATAGGGTTTTCAGGATTCTCAAGATGTATGCAATTAGTGGTAAACCAGTGATTATTAGGACATGCAACCGAGGGGCTAGAATAGCCTTGTGTTTCCATATTTTTCAATGCTTATAATAGCAAATTGCCTATCAAATGTCCCAGCGATGTCCACACACACACGTGGATGTGAAAATTAGTTTAGTAGATAATGAAGGCTTATTATTTTGCTTCTTTGAATGGGATTTATGAATGAAGAGTAAAAAAAAAAGTAGTTTTTGAGATTCGAGACCCAAGTTTTTTCAGTCCACGTACAACGTAGAGAGAACTTTGAACGATCTGCCTTTTGCTTGTAAAAACCAAGTAATAAAATAATTCTCATTCTAAACGGCCATACTTTTACTTTTTACTTTCTATCTGGTCTAATAAATCTATGCACGTTTTGCTGTGGGATTGTTGTGAGCAATTTGATAATGGGATAAGTTGATAATCTTCTTCAGCATTCAACTTCGGCCTACGTGCAATTAGGCAATTACAAACTCATCCTTCAAGTTTTCATGCCATGATCATGATACTGTATACTCTGTCAGACTTGAATTGACATCGTAGCGGTGGTAGAGAGGGTGTTGGAAAATTGATCGATTGGGTGAGACACTGAATAAGCATTTCAAGGCAAGAACAATTTGGTTGAAGAATCGTATAGGACAATAACTTAACGATTCGATCCTCAGCAAGGTAAAACAAGTAATAATAATATTATAAATTATCAAGCAACAACAATGCAACATCAATTTTTATAAATAATGTTAAGTTAACTAATAATCAAATATTTGAATTATTTAGTACTCTGTTGAAACATGTAGCGAAACTAATTGTGAAATTTGTAGTTCGCATTGTAATGATTTATATTTATCAATGAAAAGTCTCTAGATGAATAAAATTCATTACAGTTTGTATATGTAAATTATAATCCCTTGGAAAAATTCATGAAAAAATGTATCCTTATCATAGTAATAAAAACATAAACTTTACAAACTATGCAAATAAAATAATTTCTAATGACTAGTTTTTATGTGGAAAAACCTTCTACCGACGACATTCCTTTTTAAAGCCGGGAAATATTTCTTTGGAAACACATTCTCTTTATTAACTTGATTGCATATCATAAAGAAAGAAACTTTTCGAAACAACAAAATAAATGTGACCCAATCAAAATTTCTAAAGTCTCAACTCCTGACTCATATTCTTACACGGAGTCGTGGACTCAAAAATATTTAGAGTAGAAAGCCAAAACACGTAATTTTGTGTTGTTTCAAAGTATTCTTAAGACAAACGTAGATAATTATGTCATCTAACAGCGTATTAACACCCTGGACATTTCGGGACGGACGGGATTATGTCATCTCCTTGAGCGTGGGTGAAAATTCATCTTCATTGTCACTCAAGGTGACGGACAGAATTACTGCAGAGGAATGGAGCTGTTCATATGAAACTGAATGTAAGTTATGGTAAATTAGGTAGTTTAGTTGGATGAATCACATGTCTTTTATAATGACAAAGTAAAGTAGCTCCAGATCAAGATTAAGCAGCATCGAAGTAAAATCAAT
The DNA here is from genome assembly GCA_034694785.1 of Agrenia bidenticulata. Lineage (NCBI taxonomy): Eukaryota > Metazoa > Arthropoda > Collembola > Entomobryomorpha > Isotomidae > Agrenia > Agrenia bidenticulata. Next base: position 29,634 of record JAQFYM010000146.1, on the reverse strand, counting down.
CCTGATTTTTCATAAACACGATACGGAAATATAACTTTAATACTGATAGACTACTAAACTGATAAACTGAAATAAATCCGTCATTCAAAGAACCGAACTGAATTACAGATATAGAATCCCTGACTCAGAGAACAGGAAGCTTCAAACCGTTTGATGTCTTCGTTTCCATGATTAAATCTGCCATATTGAAAGTAAGAGACTCCATTACCGAATTCAAAAGTCAAATACCAAGTGAAAGGTTTAAAAAAAATCGTGATCATATTATCTCTAGAAAAGTGAATCAGTCGCTCTCGAACTGATGAATATAGATGACCTGGAACGGCTGAGAAGTCAAAGACGAGAGTCCAATACGGTAGTAGTGCCCCACGATTGGAAATCCACGATGGATGGTACAAATGGAAACGGTGAAAAGCTCTCCACGAGCAGCAACCACACCTACATGAATAAAAAATCTCAGTCTGTGAACTCAGCCAATTCCAAGAAGAAATATCTCATCGTCACTTACGTGGCTGAATTCGATAAGTAAGCCACGACAAAGTCGATGATATTACACTCACATGTCATGTGCTTTACGTTACAACAGATACACGTAGTAGATAGAACTATTCTCTTACGCAAAACCTGATTAGCTAATAGAAAGGGCAACTTTTGCCTTTAACGTTTTTACCATTCTGCAATCCTGAACTTGAAATAGAAAGTAGACAACCATAAAACTGTCTAAAAAATTCAACCAAACATTTTAAAACTGTCTGGCTGACTCTTTCTTGCACTTGCACAGTCCGGCCCATTATTTGCGTATTACCTTACACAAAATGATACTAAATCAAAGCCTCGAAGATTACATTAAGAATTTGCGAACCATAAATTAAAAAATCCCTTCCCTTTTATCATCCCAGAGTTCATTACCCGATCCCATTGAACTACTCCGGCCCACCAGACCCAATAATTATGCAAAATAACATCAAGAAACTCAGGACCGAAGTATCTACTCTTCGCCATGCAAAGTCAGCCTTAGAAGAAGAAGTCATCTTCCTGAAGAGCAAGTCCCTCCAACCCACCCCGATTGAATCCAACTCAATAGCCGAGGACATGAGCTTTCTTCAAATTCACCAGCATCGCAACCCCCGTCGGGGCCAAGACTTCCAAGAGGGAACTGACATGACACACTACAGCCACCCGGAAGATCAGGCCAAGATTCATAAGCTTATGTCCATCATTGAGAAACTGGAGGAAAAAATAAGAACAGAGCGAGCAGACCACCTCAGCAAGATTGATAAGCTCGGGGCGGAAAACGATTTCTTTCGTCTCAAAGTAGGTCATTCTTTGTTGGATGATGACTGACTCTAATTAATATCTATTTGCATACTAGAATCGAGAATGAGAGATGAAATCCCTAGCCGCAGTATTATATAGTGTGTGGTTGTGGTATTTAATGTTGACTCCAACTCAAACCTCTTGAGGCGAAAGACTTGCAAGTTTCGAGCTTTGATGTTGGATATGATATCCAAGCCCCTTGCTAGAGTCTCGTTCATTCAACTTTGTTGTTGGAGCTTGGATTAGGATATTAATATCAGATCTCTTTTGTTCCTTTTCATTGTCAGTTTAGCATATCATACAGAGCTGAATCATCACACCCTTTTTCTTCTCACTGCATGTACCTATCAACAATTGACAATATTAACATGTACCTATCACGAGATATTGTCGAAGGAGGAACTACCGTTCGCAAAAAAACACGAGGATCGGATAGAAGAGTTATGACTACAATGACAGTGAAACTGACAGCAAAGGTCTAGTCTAGTCGGTAGCTTATTGTGGTTTATCAAAATATATATGAAGTAGATGCTAATATCTGTCCGCAACTTTCTTACCACCGATGGAAGGGGTGAATTATAGTTGTAGGCAATTGCTATTTCATGAATACTAATGTTGACTCAAAGGAATAATTGATGGTCAAGGACGACTTTCTTTTTGATTACCTGCAATTTACGCTTCACGACTATAAGCAGTATTGTCCCATGAGTATTTTTAGATTTATTACGAGAAATTTGCTGCTCTCGGTTTTGAGGAACGCTGGACAGTATTTTCTCAGATAGAACTCTTCAGTTAGAAGCATTAAAGCAGGAGTGAAATTTTTTAGGATGGCCTCGTGGAATGATTGCTTTATTTTCCATAATTGAATTGAAGCATTCCTTTGAAGAAATTATTCTCAACTGCTGTAACCTGTAGTTTATGATGAAGGTAGGGAACAACCTTGACCCTAATTACCGCTTAAGAGATTTACGGTACCAGTGTTGATCTTCATAGGGCTTACCTCAGACCTCAACTGGTGGTAATCGTAAACTTTTTCTTCAAAAACAAGTTTACTAGAGTGTTTCATAGTTGAAAGGCTTTTGTGTTGAAGGTAAACAAAATAGGTGGTACTTGCTGAACTCTCACATTCATTCATTTACATTTATAGTAGGCTATATACGCTTCCGATTGTGGAGACCTTTAAAGTTATTACGGCAAAGTAAAGGTGCCCTGCTGGTATTTTCCATAGATTAAGCCCGAAGGGATTTCAAAGACTAGACTAGAGACACTGAAGCACGAAGGCTAACTAACTAACATGAACTTTCGTAAAACTTACTCTAGTAATTCTATGAAAGATACTTACTATATAGTTTATGAGTTATTGCAGCACAGGCTAGGAATCTCCCAACTCCGACGCAAGAAAGGGAATACAAAGTTGTAAATCATTTTTCATTCTATACAAACTCTCTGAAATTGTCAAAATATAAAATATCAAATGCTACACGATATTTACCAAAAATACTGAATTTGAATGAAGAAATGGAAACGGATTGATGGATCAAGCCAAGTCAAAGAAATGCGAAAGTATTCGACTGGTAGTATCCAATACTTAATATTTCAAAAAGATTCTTAGGAGACTGTTTTGCATACTCGTTGAGTTGAGTTGAAAAGGTTAAATGGTTCTAGACGCAACTTTTATGTATTTACTACTAGAAATTTATTCACTGCTAATTTCACTACGACTGTATTGTAGTCAAAATATGAGATGCACAAAAATATTTCTTGAAATAATTGAACTTTGCTGGAGCATTATAAGGTATCTAAATGTTTTAATGATTTTCAAAGAGGGTTGTATGGTTAATTGAAGAATTTAAAAAAAAAATCGTCAACAAATGTAACTAAATTAAATATAAAAGAAAGTATGAAAAAGCACCACATAAAAGAAGCCATGAAAAAAATACAATTCGTTACCCAGTTCTTAAAATAGTTGTTTCCCTTGCGCCTTGGCATATGTATAAGTTTGTTTTATTAGTGTCAAGTATTGTTAGATAATTAGCAGTTCGTTTCTTACATCTCTGAACAATGCAAATGTTTTTTCCCCGTCTTAAGTAAAGATATTGAATGTTAGTGTCAAGTATTGTTAGCAATAAGTGGTTCTCCAACCCTAGACACGAATCATGAAAATGATTGATGAGGAAAAGTAGTAATTTTCTAGTTGTATTGCGAATTGAAACTGAAATTAAATATGTATCCTACTATTACTACTTGTACTTTATTTAACAGGTTGAAGCAGCTGAAAAGTACGGGATTGATTTGAAAACTGAAATCCACCAACTTGAAAAGCAAATCGCCACTCTAAACGAGGCTTTACAACAACTCCAAGAGGAAAAAGAGTTCAAGGGGAATCGTCGTCGACAAGATAATGCTTACAATAGCAATGCTAACAATTTCAGTGGCCATTATAACCATTACCGATCTAACAATCGGGACATGGGGGGAGGGAAAAAAACATCCAACTATAACTATCGAAACAGATGTAGTTCAACAGAAAGCTGTGGAAGCGGTAAGGGGAATAATTACAGGGAAACGACCTACAATCATAAGCGAGTTAATAGTAATGATCAATATGGAAAGTCACCGATTGGCCTCCCTAGGACACGTAGTGTGTCTCCCTCACCTGCAGAACCCCGTGGTAGGTCAAGATTTCAGGATAATTTACGAAGTAGGAGCTCATCCCCTTCCCGATCACTATTTGACCCAACGGCCTACGTCACGGAGAAAAAACTGAAGCAAGAGAGAATGGCTCAATTAAGGCATTCATAAAGAATAAAATCTCTTCTAAATTATTCTTGTTCGCAAGGTTGATTTACTAAGCTTTGTGATTCCCAATAGACTTGAGAACATTAAAATTCGTCAGCTCTCAGATTTCTCCAGTAACTCGAGGAGTCGGAGTAACTCTAAGGAGTCTGTAGGGTCCAACAGGACTTACACATCTAGAAATCTTCTGACCACAGCTTGCTCTGTTTGTGGAAAAGTTTGTAAAGGGCAATGTGGTCGTTGTACTCAACTAAAATCAGCACTTCGCAAAGACAACTACGGACTATCTTCTCAATGTCCAATTAGACGAAATCCGATTTCAGGGCCTATGAAAACTCATTCAGTTGACGGTTTGTTAGCTGAAGGTAACAATGATTCCCGAGAGCCTCACCAAAAGCGGACTTCGACTCGTCATCGTCAACGTCAGTCTTCTCTGTCTCCATTAAGCCGTACCAGACATTCTTCAACTTCCCTAGAGCAGGATCAAATGCAATTTGTATCTGCAGAACTTGACGATGCTGGGATTTCTGGTCCAAGATTGAATCCGAAAAACGTACAGAAGCATTCGGAACATACAATTGTTGGAAACGTCATGCCTGGATCGCTGCAAATGGATAGGGAATTATATTCTCCATTGAAGCTTGATATAAATCGAAACAGAAATAGTTCTTCTATTCTACCTAAAAGGACTTACCGGGATATGCATGTGCATAATAAGACTAGTAAAACCTTGAGTTAGCACAATTTTTTCGGCAAACCTCAAATCAGTTATTATTATAATTTTATCACCTTCTTGATAATGGGATTTTGATTACAGAAAAGACCACTTTGGAGGCAAAGCTCTCGGCTCTCCAACACTTTTTAGAGCATCGCAAAAAATGAAATCTATAATACTTTTCTAATGGTTTTTACTCCTAAAACAGTTCAGTCTGTTCAGTTTCACTCAACACTGCAAATTTTCGACAAAATGGGTATACTGAAGTAACATAACATTGGGCTCGTTTATCAAGTTGAAAAAGTAAAAACTGCTATAAACAAGTCCAAAATCTGATGCAGTGAGGCATAAATTTCAACTCTGTAATTACATTTTATTTTTCATAAACCCTTTTGAAACACGATATAATTTTGATTTTATTTGTAATTTTCTGTGTATACCTATGAGTTAAAAGACATTTTTTGACAATTTGAATATATTTTCTACACAGTGAAAAACAATTTATGTCTGTTTTAAATTAATGGCGATTTTGTGTTTGAAATTGGAATTAAACGAATCAGTTAAGGCAAGGTTTAAAAATCAAGAGGTCGACATGTGTTTGCATGCAAGAAAACCGAAAGCCAGTGCACATGGGATTCTATTACCTTTTGTTTAAAGATTCGATTTACTTTCAAATTCCCAACTATCAAACTGCCTAATGGAATATTTCGAGATGACATCCACATGTCCCCGATTTAAATTTACTTAAATGATTACATCACGGACTTGATAGTTCCATCTAAAGTCAGTACTATTTCTACAAATACTGACAAAATTTAATACACTTTTGTTGAAAATGTAAACTTTCGGTAGCTCTGATTTCGACGGTGGTAACTTTTTTGCAAATAAAAAGAATGCGAGCTCTACAATCTGTTTCTCTGTAGGATTTGCCCATAAATAATGACAATCAAAGTATTTAAATCAAAACTCCAGTCTTACAAATGAAATAAATAAAAATAAGGAAAATCAAAGGCAATTTTGTCAAATTTCTTGATTTTTGCATACAATTTTTGATACAAAAAAATATATGAACAAAGGCTATAATGCATAAGAAAAAAAGCCAGCGCCATCTCAAATATAAATAGAACGTAAACAAGGGATAGGCCAAAGGTAGTTTTGAATTAGGCGGGGATTATCAAAATATTGGCAAGGCTAGAATTTGTGTCTAGTTTTGCAAAATTCGGTTCGATTCGGTTAATAAGTTTGGTGAGTGGTGTGGGCACATATCTCCGAATTCGGGTATTTTTAATTCTTTCCTTCTCTTCCAATCTCTTTCGCCAGAGTGTTCTCAAATTCTTCCTTGAGAAAAGTCCTTGTGGAACGGACTGATTGAATAAAGCAGAGCTTTTTCAATTCCATTTCTAAACGCCTTTCTGTGTTGTGAGACGGTAATTATCGGTTAATTATTGTTAAATTAAAAATAATTAATACAATATAACTTAAGGTTGATGGTTCTAGCTATTAGATACCATAATTTGCTATTAAAACTAAAACATTGGCCTGTGTTTGTCCAGGCCAAATCTATATTCATTTCACATTTCCAAAAAATAACCTTATTACATTTTAGTTTATTATTAGTATTGTGTATTTGTGTTTTGCTTTAGAAATTGGAGTTGTTGCTAATAATTTTTTGCGTTTTCAAATAGTTCGAAGTCAACCGCTTACCTGTCTTTAAGTATTCAAATGGCTTCAGGAGTTTTAAGCCGGGCTGCGGTAAGTAATTAAAATTTCATAAATTATTTCAAAGTATTTGAAATGGAATTGCATTTACCGTTTCTATTTTGTTTTTTTATCGTACCAGTTCATCTGCAAGAACACTCGGAATGTTCGGTTTGCATCCACAAGAACAGTCACATTAATCCCTGGTGATGGAATTGGTCCGGAGATCTCAGCATCAGTGCAGAAGATTTTTCAAGCCGCAGATGTAAGATCAGCTTAAAGATTTTGTTTTCTTTATAATATATAATAGATAATAGATAATAGATACATTGTTAACTCTTTCGTTAAACTAGAATCAATTACAAGGGCTTTTCCTCAACCCGCAAGTTATTTAATTTCGGGTTTGAGCCTATCTAAATCGGTGGCCCACCCTTAGTAATGGGAGACTAAATTAATTGCTTGACTATTGTTTTATTTCAGGTTCCAATTAACTGGGAAGAAGTTGATGTTACTCCTGTTAAAGGTCCAGATGGAAAGTTTGGGATTCCCCAAGCCGCCATTGATTCTGTCAATAAGCATACAATCGGTTTGAAAGGGCCTTTAATGACTCCAATTGGAAAAGGTCATCGTTCTCTTAACCTTGCTTTAAGAAAGTAAGCTCACACTGGCATTTTTATCAGAATAAAAAGTTGTGTCATTAAATGTTACGAGAGTAACCGATGTAACAATCTGACAATGTACCTGTTAATTTCCATTTTTCAGAGAATTTAACCTTTATGCTAATGTAAGACCATGCAAATCCCTTGAGGGCTATCAAACATTATACAATGACGTTGATGTTGTCACGATTCGAGAAAACACAGAAGGAGAGTATTCTGGAATCGAGCATGAAATTGTTCCTGGTGTTGTTCAATCCATCAAATTGATTACTGAACCTGCTTCAAGGCGAGTCGCCGAGTACGCTTTCAGCTATGCCAAATCTAATGGAAGACATAAGGTCACAGCTGTCCATAAGGCTAACATCATGTAACTACATAGTTTTTTTGCGGTATCCTATGTTGAAACGAATGTATTCAGGGTCTAAATTTTATAATATTATCCAGGCGAATGTCTGATGGCCTTTTCTTGAGGTGTTGTCGTGATGCTGCCAAGAAAAATCCCGAAGTTAAATTTGAAGAAAAGTATTTAGACACCGTATGCTTAACTATGGTTCAAGACCCATCGCAGTACGATGTTCTAGTCATGCCCAACTTGTACGGTGATATTTTGTCCGATTTGTGTGCCGGTCTTGTTGGTGGTCTTGGACTTACACCATCAGGAAATATTGGGCTCAATGGTGCTATTTTCGAGTCTGTAAGTACATCAAGACACCAAATTGTCTCCATTTATGTAACTGAGATTTATATGTGCATTGAAGTATTTCACTTTAAATCTTTTACATTTTTAGGTTCACGGAACTGCCCCTGATATTGCCGGTCTGGACAAGGCAAATCCCACAGCTTTACTATTATCTGCAGTCATGATGCTTAGGTAACTGAAACTATTCGTATAGTCTGGAATATAGTATGCAGAGGCTACTTGAATGTGATGATAAATAAAATTGAAAAATTAACTTTTAGGTACATGGACTTGACGCAACATGCAGATAAAATTGAACGTGCTTGTTTTGCAGTAATTAAGGATGGAAAGTATCTCACCGGAGATTTAGGTGGACAGGCCAAGTGCTCCGAGTTTACTAATGAAATCATTAAGAAAATTGAAAGTTCAAAGTAAATTTAGAAGCCGGAACGAATAGATAAGCCGAGTAGAAAACCTTGTCAATGCAACTAAGCTTGTCCTAAAGGCTATTAAAAGATAGTGGCTAATAAATATTGGTGTTGAGCCCTTAATCGTAAACATACATAGCAATTATGGAATGGAATTTTAAAATGGCAAAATTTCGTTGACAATTAATGCGTTAGTTTAGCATTTGAACTCATTGAATCTAGTGTTTTTTTAAATTGTGCACAAACGAAATTGTTTGCACATTTGATGTTTACACGTCGGCTAGTGTTTAAGAGCAAGAGTGTTATGGTTTGGTGTTATTGAAATGCATGCCATTCAGCTTGTCAATCATGTAATCTTTTCAACCAGAGTTTAGCTGAATGGATAAGCAAGAGTAATTTTTTCTTTCAATCCAGCATGAAAGTATTAACCATAGGTTTATCTAAGGCTAGAAGAACGTTGCGTTGCCTGTTATTAGATCGCTTAATCCCAGCCCTTATTGTGGTGGTTGGAATTCATAACAACAAGACAATACAAACTTAATTATACTTAGAAAAACCTTAAAGTAATTTTGAGCCTGGTTGAATTTAACTGTGCTGGTAATTCATAACAATAAGATGGGAAAAATAAAGAAAAAACGGCTATTTACGACGTAAGGATAACCCTTGTCTTATCCTTTAAATATATTAATTGGTGTGCGTTCTATTTTAGTATCTTACCTAACCTAACTATAAAAAATCAGAAGAAGTAGCCAGTTTTTACAAAAACCTTCATAAAGACGGATTTTACCTTTGACCTCTTTTCCATGTCCAAGTCCATGTAATGATTTTTATTTTTACTGATCGATCAGAAGAATCTTAATCTTCAAACATTAGTCTCATCAAAATTGAATATAAAATAGAGAGATCTTATCAATTTATTTTAGGCAGGTAACTTTACTAAGGTCCTAGGCCCATTCCGAGTTTAAGTCCATAATTTAAATTCCCATTTCACCATGAAATTGACGTCATTAAAGATTCAACAGGTTTATGTTGTGATTTAAGTTCTTTATCATCTAATCGCGCGTCTAGTTCATTATATTCCCAGGACTACAACACCTTACCAAGGTATTAGAGTCTTCGATTATAGCAGGTAAGGTTTCTCACTCATCAATGTCTGAATTTGATATCACATATTTATCAGAAAAAAAACAGGAAGCTCATGCATAGCACGGTCAACGGTACAGTAAGAGAATAGAATACAAGCATTATAAAAACACGCAAATTCTCACTAACCTTAAATAAAAATACATACAGCATATTGAATACACAACGCGAAAAACTATTTGAAAGAAATGCATATCGAACTTTTCTTGATTATTAAATTGAACATAAACAACCCAACAGCTCGGTCGGTCTTTTGCTTGCATTCTCTACAGCTACACTTCTTCAGGTATTACAGGTCGTAAGATAATGGTGAATGGACCGACTGCCAAAAAAACCTGTCCACCCGACATATACATTTGTAATCCAAACTGCATAATATAACTTTACACACTTCTTATTTAACCAATTCCTTACAAAGCCCTAAGAATCTACCCAATGCAATGCATAATATTCATAGAGTTTCCCTCCCATTAAATTTCCAGTCGACATTGGCAATATAATTTTCTCGCAATTACTATTATTTCTCATCCCATGCATACTCTTTGATATTGGAAAAACTATTAACTAGAACGATTAATAGCCTGATTTTGGAGGACTATCCCAGAGAACAAGGAATACCAACGAATAACAAAGCAAGATGAGACGGGGAGGGTGTATGCAAATCTAAAAGACAATTAGCCAACAATGAGCAATAGGATCGGAGGATAGCTAGATCGATGGGACTGCGTCATCCGCTATCGACCTTGAGCTCCGTCCCATTTCTACGTAACAACAAGCAAGGAATAATAAAACATGCTCCTAAGGCTGTAAAGCTGTATCTACTGACAGTACTGCCCTGTATGATCACATGGTCTCCAATGAACGAGGCACAGTGCAAAGCAATCTGATTCCAGCACGGCACTTGTGTCAGCATGGCCGGATAGTAGAATCACAAGCGAAGCGTCCGCACATCTCGTATTCAAAATATTACCCCCCCCCCCATTATTTATTGTTTTGATAAAAATACTCCTACTAATAATTAGCGATTGTTGCGGACAGTGTTTGTTGAAGAAATAAGTGGATGTTCCCAGGATGAATGAAGGTGGTAGTGACTATGGGTATAGCTAGTAGTTGTAAGTGAGGTACTTGTTCGAGTGAACTGCGTCATCCGAGCCCAGAGGGCTGGATCGAGAGAAATACATTGGATGAGCAAGTAGGAGATTGTGAAATGTTTGTGAGTGACGAAGGCAGTTCGACGCGTTTGACGATTCACTCTGCCATTGGGGCCCATGAGAAGTGACGACGAGACACGTAAGTCCTCTCCCTTCATTATTATATATTTCCAACTTGTAACTCTATCTTCAAACCATCACACTACTACCACCGACTTGTGCTACGACGGGCAAATACTATATCACCACTACCAACAAATACCCATCCACTAGACCATCATCATCACAATAATATCATACACACATCATAATCAGATTATCATTATTCCAAATTACTCATGACCAGTTATTTACTCTTGGGGTCTCTCCCCCCTGGAAGGTCAGGAGGGGATGAGGGAAAATTTAACAGTTTCGATATGACTTTTATTATGGGACCACCACACATTGTTTGTTCTGTGGATGGAATTGGGATTGGCAGGAGGTATTCTAATTGTTGTTGATTGTAGTTTGTAGTGTGTAGTGGGAGATTAGTGACTTGTTTTTCTGTCAAGGTTTTCTATTTCATGGATGTGTCAAGAGTCTGGTGAGGAGAGATAGAGTTGGGAATGGTTATGTTCGAAATCGGGAAGGATTGAGTTAATGTATTTTTTTATGGTAAACTGGAGATTCTTGTTCTTGCTTTTAGTCATTTATAGTAGAACATATAGACAGATGGAAGTATGGAAGAAGAGTAAATTACACATTTGGTTTTTGTTTATTAGTGGATGTTTACAAAATTGTTTATAAATTGGGTAGGGTGGAGTTTGGAGTTGGATGGCCCTCTTAAATTTACTAGTGGTTAATCGTTTCGGTAATTTTGATTAGTAATAATTTGGTATTGGAAATGGAACCTTGTAACGAACGGTTTGTTCGAACTTCGAGTAGTGGTCAGATTTTTTTTGGTGAATGGTTGGATTGAACTGTTACTAATGATGCAAATTGTGGGATTGAATTTGACTTAAATTGATTAGGGGTGACAGCTCGGCAGTAGTGACAGCTTAGAGATAGGGTTTCATCGTTTTGTTAGCTTGAGTGTAATATTTATTTTGTACTTGAAGAATTTTTAATAATTTTAATTGCATACTGCATGCACAACATTGGAAGGTTAGTGAAGAATATATAGGTGTTTCAAAGGAATTACAGTTGAAGATAATTATGGTATCGATTGATTGATTTTAAAATTATGTGTTAATATGCAATGGAAATATGAATCGCGGATCGAGTGACGTTGACTTTAGAACTGGGGCATGAATATTTATGGATAGACTTTGCTGTTATTGATGCACTGGGGGAGTTGGTCATTGGTTGTATGTAAATGCATCTACTATAATTTTCTGTGTTATTTTTTATAATTTTACCACCCAAGTTTTTTGATATTGTGAGATATTATAAAATGATATATGATAAGGAAACGGTAATAAAATGGATTTAGAGCTGTAACTGGGAAATGGTGAATGGATAAAGTTCACCGTGGTGAACTACTGATGAATCGTGATATTGTTTTTGTTTTACAAGATACTTATTACAGGTTGTGAAAGATCGAAGAATGTTTTTGGTACTGCAAATATTATTAAGTGATTTGCTGGATTCAGAATTCGTAAACACGATTGTTACAAACGATGTTATTTCTTAATATACTGAATTACACCTGACTACTTTACTTTTGCCCCTAACATTCTATCCAAATCCAACACAACAAATAACATCAAATTGATAGCAAAACTACTAAATAGTCGCGGACTTTTCCTGTCCTTGGTAGTAAAGAGTAAACAAAATGTTAGCTAATTAGTTGTACTAACCAGAAGTTTATTTAAAAAAATACATGTATTCACAAATTCACAACACACTTTATTCAATTTTCAACCTTTCGAGGTTTAAAAATTCAGTATGCTACTGTAATGAATTACAGATCAATAACAAATTATCAGTCCTCTTAAATGATTAAAATTGTAGAAGTCAGATTAAATTAAATTCCAAGATTTCCAGCTTCACAGAATCCACGAGATAATAAAGAGAAAGTAAGGTGAAAGCAGATTCAGCTAGAGTAATAAATTCTAAATGTACACAGAGAGGTGTGAATGAATCCCACAATTCACAAATATTAATTCCCTTTCATGTTTTCTGCTGAATCCCTTGGTAAATGCTAACCCGAGAGTTTAAAAACTTTTGGAGATGACGTCGGTTCCATGTAAACATTGACGAAATAATTTTACTCAAGTTTTTTTACCCTTGTTGTGTGGCTTGAGTCTTGTGGAAACTGATTGAATGAATTGGAATGGAAAACACATGCATATCATGGAATGTCATCCCTGGATTAGATTGTAATTGGATTTTAATGAATATAAAGGTTTTATTGACAAACCTTGACATAGAATAATAAAACCTTCCATGAAGATTGGGTTCTTTCTGTTGACAGACGTCAGTTAGACAATTTTGTACCCTTAATGCAGTCCTTGGATTTCTATGTGCACACAGAAGTTAAGTTCTAGAGTGTTAAGGTTTGGGGTTAGTTGAATTAAATGAGTGATTAAGTTCTGTGGTAGATTATTTGCAGGCGTTTTCCTGTCTTCGTTTTAATTTCATACGTATTTTGTGGCTTGATTGTGCTGGTGTTGCCACTATTAGGTTTACGTCACTGCGGCCAATCGACTTTAGAGTTCCCAAGAGATTTATCCTGTTGGCAGGCCGTTTGAATTACAATAGCTAGATTTTGTACCATATCAACTCAACTTTAAATGATAACGGGGGATGAGTGACGAGAAATGAATGAGTAAGGTGTTCGTTGTATTCACTGGGTATTTGGTTATCCTAACTTTCACATTATTTTAGACAGTCCTGGACTGAGCAAACTGGTTATTATGTCCAGGATGAAGTATTTTAAAATTTATTTAAAAAATAAATCATCAACTCCACTTTCCACTTGACACAAATTAAATTAACAGAGAGCAATTTTGTGTTTAGAGAGATTAAACCTCACTCAGTGAACACCTTAATAGAGGTTTAAAAATTTGGCCATAAATATAAATTAAACATAAAGAAGACTATGTATTTGTTAAAATTCAGAACGGGGAAATCGAGCCTTGAAGTGAAATCTTCGCATCGCAGTAGCGATCTCGATGGAAGTGATTCTCCAAGACGTGAAACCAGATCCTAAAACGATTGTTCAAGATTTGGGAGATTCGACTGGACAAAGAGTGTCTTCTAAGTACAATTCCAACAACATCAACTCTAACCATATAAAGAATTCCAATCTATCTGAGCATAAGATATCGACGATTCAGAGCGTATCCGGAGCTAATCTGATATCCAGTCCCACGCCGGTTAGATTTGCAACCCTTAGTGGGCAACAGCTACAAACCATGGCCAAATCATCAGGGCTGAGCGTTGTGCATGTTACGGTTCCACAGGTGGCTATTAATATTTGAAATTAAATTCCCCAAAAAAACAATAATATCACACCTGTGCTGTAGCGAGTTGATGAAAAACCTCTTTGTCTCTGTAAATGGACTATCCCTAAGTGGTCCGAAGTTTTGTAGTTTGTTTGGATTGAACTATTATGATATATCTATTTATGCCTCGTATTTTTTAGCATTAGAAATTAGTTGACACTGCATATTTCTCTGAAACTTAAATCATGGCTAAAGATAATGTTTATGCATTTATTTCTTTATTAACAAAGTCACAAGTATTACTAAAGCTGGGCTCTATTTTATGCATTTTAATTAATTATGCACTTCACCATTCGTATACATTTCATTTCGCCCTTGACCTTATGTATGGGCTGTAGGTGAACTTTCCCCCAGGTCTCTATTATTTTTCCGCCACTGTCTGATCAATAATATTGTATATTATATTATACCGTCTGCAAGTTCTTTGTTGGTGGGGAAAGTTGAGTAAACGGAAGTATAAAATAGAAATTACTAGTACGATAGTTTACGGAATGAAAGTAAAGTTGTTCGTAATTTGTCCTTAAATAAGTTAAAGCATGCACTTCATTCTCAGTCCCGCACTTCTGCTCTTTGGTTTGGCCAGTTTTGTTATTTTTTATTCCATTTAACTTATATTCAATGAAAGCACTATACTGATGTTATTGTTTCAAAGTAATTCATTAAGGATTTGTTATCTATTTCGAAGCAGACAGTTATTCAATCCCCTTCCGTGATTCAAAGTGCGTCTGGACAGCTGCAATTATCCAAAGGAAACGTAATTTTGGTTTCATCCAAGCCTAATTCAAGCGTTATACAGACAACCGGAGGTGCCATACAGACAGTTCAAGTCGTTGAGGCTAATCATAGTGACGAATCCTTATCAAACGACGGTATTGATCATCCAAATAACACCAGGACGGCTGACAGAAGGAGAAGAGAAATTTTAACTCGTAGGCCTTCGTACAGGAAGATTTTAAGTGATTTAGGAGGTGCAGAGATCTCAGGTATTTTAACCTAAAGTTGGATGATAAATTTTAAATTTTATTGAGGGATGCGTCTTTGAATGGGGGTCTTCAACTGAACATTGACAATTGATGGAATTTCAGCGGATAAAGTAGATTCAGGCTCAACATCTGAATCAAGTCAAGACCCAGACGGAGGAATCGTACTTCAGGGACATTATCCACCTAGTGTGGTCAAAGTCATTAACGCTAACGCCCTGGGGTTGGGTCAAGTTACAACGGCGGAAGGGGCTAGAGTCCCTGCCGCTGCCCTACAGACAATTACAATGACTAATGCAGGAACTGCTGGGGGAACTATTGTACAATACGCCCAGTCTCAAGATGGTCAACAATTTTTTGTCCCAGGTATGTTTATAATTTTAAAAAAAATCCTAGTTGAGATTTTATAGCACAAATATGCAATGTTATCCAATTAAAATTGCAGTTGGGAGTGAAATTCAAGCATATACAATTCGTCCAGTTAGTTCGGCTTCCAGTTCTCCTTCTGTTGTTGTCGGTGGGTTAGGTGGTCACACTGGGGAGGGGGAACAAGGAAGAAAACGGGAGATCAGGCTCTTAAAAAACAGGGAAGCTGCCCGAGAATGTCGAAGAAAAAAGAAAGAGTACATCAAATGCCTTGAAAACCGTGTCGCTGTTTTAGAAAATCAGAATAAAGCACTCATCGATGAGCTAAAATCCCTAAAGGAGCTCTACTGTCAGCAAAAGAATGACTAATTTTGTGTCATCCTCAACCTTTTAGGCTTAAGATTATACGAGATATGCACATAACATTGTAGGACCGCGTAGTAAAGAATTCTAAAAAAAATTCAGAGTTTAAAACACCACAGTGATATCAACTTTTGTAAATTCCTCGAACTTCATACTTATAACGGGAACTGAAACTTTAGTAGAGTTATTAATATTAATTAGGTGTATTTTCAAGTATCAGATTTTTAAGCTGGCTTGTTTTAAAACATGTAACGAATCTTGATTTCAAGTATAATGCATGATCGTGTCCTAGCTTTATTATCTCTCTTCAGTCAATAGTCATTAAGTCTTTAATTTACGGTTTATGTTGCGACCATTGGGGACTTACTTCTTATAACTTCCATACTGTCAGAGATTTAAAACCAGGTCTCTGTCCAATTGTTATAATAGATTTAATTGCTTAGTTTAAACATAATCACCGGCAACGTATTTCAAGATTGTGTGCAAGGCTTTAATAGAGTAAAATTATTCGCTACACAACTACATTGCCTGGATTTAAAAACTAGTTTCAATTGACATGTAACATCCATGTGTCTACTAGGTTTATAAATTTTGTGTTGATCTGGACAATTTACTGTTGTAGCCATTAACGGATAAACGTGTACTGGTTTGAGCTTGATGCAAGACGATCGTTTGCGGTCAGAATTTATAATTGTCGAAATGTTATAAATTGTAAATAACAAGTTTACAATTGATCGATGGTCAATATGTAATGACAAATGAAATAAATTAACTCTTTGAGAGTCAACATCTCCAATCGAAGTACTTTTTTGTAATTAAATCTTACGGAAGAAAATGAATAGTAAATGAGGAGTTAGACCGGTTTTGAAGACAATTTTCGAAAGATTTTGATAGGGTTTTTGTAACTACTTAGTATTTTAAAACAACATGAATGAAGGGAAGTAACAATAAGGACTGAAAAGCCATGGACTCTTAGAACTTCTGGTTACATAACTAGATAATTCCAGTTTATCGAAAACCAGAGAATAAAGACTTGGTAACTCTTGTTCCATGTTGAAAATTACGAAAAAAAGGATTCGAGTATAAATCATTAAGTTTATTCTACTATACTCTTTAATATTAGAATGGATTTGGCATATTCTGTGAGTTACAAAACACTAGATATCATAAATAAATCTAAACAAATAATTAAATTACTACGCCAATCGGGTTCTCTTTAAATCCATTTATGAAGGCGTATTCAGAGTAATTCTGTATAATTTGAAAAACATTTTAAACACCAGATAAGACAGTAGTAGAAAACTTGTTGGCGAATTTTCTTCAGAGCAAAACGAAAAAAAATCAACCGTACCGAGCCAGACAAAAACAAATCTTATATTACAATAGAAACTTATCATTATTTTAGATGCAACTATATGATACTTCAACAACTTGTTTAAACATTATATCTTAATAAATCCTATAAATCATGTTACATTAAATTGATAATCCATTAGTAATCTTAGTCTTGTATTCCTCGATCCATTGAGTAATTTTTTCTGAATTGGCTTCCATATCAGAGGAGGTGTTTGAAGGAAGTTCGAATATGATTTCTGGAGAGTAGGATTCCCGAGCTTCATCCAAAATCGTTTGGAATATCTCACACTGAATATTATCTTCAAGTTTCTTTCCAGAATATCCTCTGCTGAAACAAATAATTTTATTGCATTAATAAAAACGACATTTCTTTGAATGATTATCCTAAGGTTACGGTTTAGTTTTTTTTTGGAACGAATGGCGTACCGGTTGACTAGCCTATCGTACAAAACGGTGTTATCAGTCCTCAAAACGAATACAATATCAAACCATCGCTTAGGAAAGAAATCACATCCATGGTAGTCAACAATCTTTCCCCCTTCTTCCATCCGATCTTCGATTTCATCTAACAACTAGAAAGAACAACAACAATGTGTTACATTTATTACAGTACTAAACAAACTAACTATTAGATTACCCTCTCTTCATTGAGAATGTGACTTCCATAAGTAGAATCGTAGCCATTTAAACATTTATTATCCTTAGCTATTGTACCGACATCCACCCAATCTAATCCAGCCTCTTCAGCGATAACTTGGCAAAGAGTAGACTTTCCAACACCTGGAGTGCCTATAGATAATTTTAAAATATTGAATATTAATTATTTTTCTCCCAGTGTATTTTATGTTGGATAAATAACAAGTGAGGCTGACGTCAAACGATTTTAATATTTTTAACCCATCGCCGCCCATCGAATTGCTTTCACTAAATAAATCAGGTAAATACTTACGAACGAGCTCGTAATCGGAATTACAAATACAAAATACAACTTTCAAAAGTCATAGCTGATAGAAAACAGGTCAAGATTATTAACATGAAAGCAAAACATCTGTCCACATCTCCACATATGACATACAAGTCGAAATCATTCTAAAAGTCCACTCATGAACTTCAATTGAAAATCGGACGAAGTGACACTGCCAAATGATCTAATGTCTTCAAGAATTAGCAACTACGCATTTACCCATTACCATCCAAACAACATCATGGAATTGTAAACTCGTTTGATTTCACTATTAATTCTAGTAAGTATAATAGTTAATGTGCAAATGAAATAAAACCTCACCCGTGATAAGCACATTAGGAAGTGATCGCATTTTCAGGCGTCTATTTTATTATCTTGACAGGGATTCCAAAACGATAACTCGATACCTCAAGCCAACTAGCTAACCAGCATGGACGGAAATTGATCAAAGGTAAATACGAAACACAACTTCACTTCTGAAATAGAAAGGAAGAACTGTACGCTTTACTGTAGTTATAAAGCACATTTTCTCTTCGTACAACGCGGACATAAAAAGAGGAACCACTTGCTAAAAGACTAGGGCATAGAGTGTATTCCAAATTCAACCCGATATGCAACTATTAACTTCCTTTGCATCATTTTTAATACGTTTTCAAAATCCGATTATCTACAAAATGATGACATAATTCATCCATGTTTCTACATTCAGACTTACAGACCGTATTTTAATAACTAAAGCCTTTTACAGATCTGTTAATATCTTTTGGGGCACCTTGGGAAAATAATTTAACAACAGTTATTAAATGTTATGTTTTTTTAAAGCTAGTTATTAATTACAAGCATAATTACAGTTGGAAATTACAACGCATATTTCTACAATATACCTTTTTATCATCCAATTTATGCGACAACAAGTCTTGATGATACTAAAAATAGTAAAAATACAGAGCAACAATGAAGAGAGCTATCAACAATTGGCTGGTAAAAGTGACTCGAACCCAGTAGATTTCGATGCAAGCACCATCTTAAAGCACAGGCCATCGAGAAGAGTCAGTGTTGATACTTGTGAAGGAAAGGGTGCAGGGACACATGTGAATGAGAGGTTAGAAAAGATTGGGGCTGATTGACAAAATCAGTGTCGGAGTTTTATTGACCGAAGAACGAGTCAGAGAACTGAGGCAGCCTCTGCCCTCGGAAGAAGAACAGACCGAATACCGATACGGATAAACCGCAGATATTAGATCACCGAAGAACCGAGGACAAACTACGTAAGTCTGTAGGCCAAGTGCAATACTAATACTTCCTATATGGCCAACCAAGTCCAGTCAGGGTATTATTGTTATAATCATTCTAATGAAATTTAGGAGATCAAGTTAATTATTAATCATCCCTACACCCTGAATCTCTAAAAAATTTTCAATGTTTCATTTCCAACAGGGCTGGGTCTAACTAGTCAGCTCATGGTTTTTAGAAACAATTAATCTCGTCAAGTGCAAGATTGTAGAGAGAAGAGGGAGAGGATAGTAAACAAATATAAAACAGAAAGTTAATCAAGAAGTTGGGATAAGTTGGGAAGTAGTGAGGTTGCCGAGGTTGGTTTGACTCCTGCGGGATTCTCTGTTTGACAATAAGGTGAGATTGTATGTTGTTATACACTCTGTTATCTGTCAAACTGGGAAGAGGACGTATTGACACATCTGCATGATACCACCTACCAACTTGACAAACACAGTTACTTTTGAAATCAATACCGATCAATAAGTTAGTTTAGATTTCATAGCATGTAGTTTTATAGCTCATTTATACTCAAGTCCGGTGTTGGCAATGATAATCTTTTTCCAATGCTAGACAAGTAATGTCAAGTGCAAGGAGTGACCAAAGTCGTATCCAAACGTAGGTGGTAGGTGTGACGGAGAACATAAATTATTAGCGGTAGTTGTGTTTTCTTATTTGATTAAGTTCATTCTGATTTAAGTGATTATAGTTTATGATATCTGTGATTATAAGGAGTCATATTTTCATTCACCATACTTTAACTTCTTATTATTAAAGTAGGTTTGTAATGTTGAATGTGGAATTTTGAACAGGAATGGTTTTTTAGTTTTATAGATTTATAGTTTTATGACAGCAGTATTGGTATACAAATACAACCTCAATTCACAATTAAAATTATTGCTGGATTGTTTTGATTTTTCATGTGATATGTGATTTAATAGCTCTACCTCTAGCAATAAGTCCGAGTACAAATTGAATTTAAGTAGTTAAGGAAAATGAACTTGTAATCGTAGTATTACGTTTACGTATTGTATCGTAAAAGTTGTTGGCAGTGAGTGTATGTTAATTTTTTGCGGTGTCTCTCTGTGACAGGTTGGGCTCCTTCAGCTGTTCAACTACAGCCTAAAAATCCAGTTCTTTCATTGCGGCACCAGATAAATTGGCCCAGAGAAAATATTGTATTACCTCACACTGACCCTGACCTCAAATAGATTAGGAATACGAAACGGCGGAGGCATTTGCAAGTCGTCAGGAAGGCAGTCAAGACGAATCTCCAGGTTATAACTAATTTTGAAAGATTATATTCTAATCAATGTAAATGTAGTTGGTGATCCAAATTCGAAAGGGCTGGAATTCGATTGAGCCACTTTCTACTTCCATAGACGGTGTGAACTGTGAAACCGACTAAGATATTCGACTGATTTTTATTCATAATATGTTTCAAGTTCCAATACTTCCAATTAATTTATTGAAATACCAATTACCATAGAACATGTTCCATTTGTCTCGTAACCAAATTCGTTTGAATTGAAACACCTGAGTGGGTGTGGCCAGGGTTTTGTGGATGTTGGAACGTGGAAGGATTCCATAGAATAGAGATCGAGGCATCAAGCAATACAGTCACATAGCGATGTTTTCATCATTGATCGTTTAATTTGTTAATGCATTTTTCAAGGTTGTTTAAACCTCTCGTAGAACCAAGCTTTTCAAGCTACGTTTTCCATAATATTGATAAAAACCGAAACTTGAAAAGAATACCTTCAAATTTAAGAATAAATGAACTTGTGACTTGTGACGGAAACAAAAGTCATTCAAATCATGCAAATAAGACCCGTAATTCAGTTTCATACTGGTCAATCGTTTCTGCTTTGCCTTTAGGTATTGATATTGATATTCTCTACTTCCTGAAGTTACAGATTTGAGGAATTATGCATATGAAGTGAATGTTGGAAACTGGATGAAATTGTAAAGGAAATTAATAGTGGGCGGATGGTGCATGTGGTCATTTAGGATTTACTGCATAAAAACTCGTATCCGATTAGATATGTGAGTTTGAGTTGAACTTGTTCGTGTCTTCTGTCATGATCTCATGGTATTTAACAAAAGTCCTTTTACCCTGTACAATATTCATTCAAATAAGAATATTATTACTGAGTTGTTGCATATTGCCAAGCATAAATGCTTGATAATCTACATTTTAAAAATAGAAAAGTGTAGCACTGTAGTTTGTACCAAATATTTTTTTAACTAATAAAAGTTTAGCTAACATGCCTGACACCATGGGAATCATAATAAAAAATCACTTTTACTTCATGTTACTTTTATCAAGTGTAAAATAAAAGTATCTTTATAAAAAATCATACAGTAAAAAGTTTGAATGTACTAATAAAAGCGTAAATACTGTTTTGTGTTACAGATCACTTTGAATATTGAGATATCTTATGACCCAACAAAACTATCTGAATCCCAGATCTACTGAATATCCTGAACATTTTGGAAACACTGAAACACCCAAAAGATTCATCCATCGTTCCTCTTGAAACTGTGGAAAATACAATATCTTCTATCAAAGCATAGAGTAAATTAACTTTCGTTTTTGAAAGATATATTATCATAATGGCAACGGGACAGACAATAGGTGACAGACTTCTTGCGGCCAAGCACTCGTTAGCAGGTCAAGGCTTAGCAAAAGCAGTATGTAAGGCCACGACTGAAGAACTCGTTCCGCCTAAAAAGAAACATCTTGACTGTAAGTCTAAAAGGAAATTTTAAGTTTTCAAATGTTAAACCCATAAATCCGTCAGTAATTTTTTTATTTAAATTCTACAGATTTGGTTCATTGCACGAATGAGCCCAATGTTTCTATTCTTCAGCTGGCAAACTTCTTGCTGGAGAGATCACAGAATTCCAATTGGGTAGTTGTATTGAAAGCTCTTGTTACGACTCACCATCTTATGTGCTATGGGAATGAGGTTATTTCCAAATTCTCTTTCGAGATTAAATTCGATTGCTATTTTACCAGAAGGGATTTGAAATGATCGATTTTGAAATTCTAGAGATTTACACAGTATTTGGCCTCCAGTAATTGTACATTTCAGCTGTCATCCTTTCTAGACAAAGCAAATCCTCAAGGTAAATTGTTTATATAAATTACCATATAAAATGTCATATAATAGCTACTGAACTTCATGTATAAATAATTTTCTAAACTTTCTTCTTTCACTTTTCTTGCAAAAGTGGCTACTGGACCGAGACTTGGTAATTCTTCACAAACTTGATATTTCACTTTAATTTTTTTTTTTGGGATTATATTACCCTTAACTTTCCTTTTCCATCCTTGTCCCTGAATGGGAATGCACTTTAGAGCAATATTGACTGAAACCTGTAGAAACATTTGTAGTGTGGTTATTAGAAATCTTAACATTGCATACTTTTTATGTTGAGGCCACAAACTTTTTTGTGTGCACTAAATCGCTGCTTTCACTCAATAAATGTCTGAGTGCAAATACCAAATGCGATTCCATTACTTTGGTTTCTTTTAACTTTTGCCTTTCCCTGTAAACAAAATCATTGAAACTTGTATTAGCTAATGAATTTTGCTTATTGTTAGTTAGATTCAAACAGATGATCATGAACCTCTAATCCGTGGTTTTTTGGGAAATGTGTTAACATTTGTTTGGAATATAGGATTGGTTTAATGTTTTATATTATGAGATTCTGCTTTTCTGGATGTGCCTCTTATTATTCTCATATAGAATGAAAGAAAATCGTACATCGGATTTTGATTCTAGATACAAAAATGTGGTTGATTTTATTGAACGATTTCCATGTATCATAAATCGAAACTCAAGATTTAAAAAAATACTATGGGTTAACCAGTTGAAGAGTTTGACCAACCTTGATTAAGATAGGTTTAATTAAATTTTGAACTCGTTAGATAGGGGGTTGTAAATAATCGAGTGCATGAATTGTGGAAAATTTTAGATTTGTATACAACTTACGGATTTAACTTTCCAAACTGTTTGATAAAATCTGCATATCCAGTTAACAAAAGGAACACATAAAGGGTCAGTGGCTCAGTGGTTGAGTTTTCGTTTAAAGAGTTTGATTGCATTAAAAGGATATACAGCTCAGGGCACCTACTAACTAACCCGCTATGCATTCGCATGTAATTGCATTAACGCATCAGATGCCAGTTTTTACCGTTAAAAAATTAGTGAAGTTTGAATTCAATTAATATGTACTTCGTCATTACAGGGTATGAAGTGTCCCCCTTCATCCGTCGATATGCAAGATACATTAATGAAAAAGCCTTGTCGTATAGGACAATGGCATTCGATTTCTGTAAAGTTAAAAGAGGGTATGCCAACTAAATTTCATTTCCTACGTAATCTAAATTCAATGGCCGTATATCATAATTCCAATTCTGGTATGAAAACAGGAAGGATGATGGGACGTTGAGAACAATGAGTACCGATGCATTGTTAAAGACCTTCCCGGTTCTGCAAACTCAAATGGATTCTTTGCTGGAGGTTGACCCTTCTGCTGATGACATTCACCGAAATTCATTGATGAGGGTGGCTTTCTCTCTTCTCTTCCGTGATCTGATTCGACTTTTTGCAACATACAATGATGCTGTTATCAATCTTTTGGAGAAATATTTCACAATGAACAAGAAAAATGCTCGAGACGCACTTGATTATTACAAGAAGTTTCTTACACGGATGGATAAAGTTTCAGATTTTTTGAAGGTGCATTCATATGTTCCTGTGTTGAGCAGGTCCCTATGATTAACATTGATAACAGTTTATTGATGAATATTTTAGGTGGCGGAAGCTGTTGGTATTGATAAGGGCGAGATTCCAGACTTAACAAAGGCCCCCAGTACTCTTTTAGAAGCATTGGAACAACACCTCGCAACGCTAGAAGGAAAGAAATTAAACTCATCCTCGAAACAGAACTCAGTAGATGTTTCATCGTTTAGTTCAACATCCACAGCATTCATTGCCTCTGATGAGAAGCAAAAGATTCTAGCGGAAGAAGAAGCAGCATTGAATCAGTTCAAAGAACAAAAAGGTAAACGGACGTTGATGTTGTAATTAATTAATTAAATATTTTTGTTTGTTCTATATGGGGTAAAAAAAATATGACGATAATTTTTCTATTCAGAACCGGGTGTTGCGGCGGCTACAAATCCATTCCTTTCAAATACTCCTCCTCAGCAAACGTCGCAGAACCAGCAGATTCTCGATCTCTTCTCTGGATCTTCGCCATCTCCAAGCCAGCCGGTAGGGAAACAGTCAGCATTGGATGACCTGTTGTCACTTGGTCTAGGCGGTCCTTCAAATGGAACGAATGGAACTTCTAATGGATCAAATGCTTTTGGAGCCCCTTCAGCAGTTCCTTCTTCAAATCCATTCGCTGACTTCACTTCGGCTCCGCAGCAGCAACAAAAAATGGGATATGGGGGTAATGGATTTGCTCCGATGGGAATGGGTGGAATGCAAATGGGAATGCAGCAGATGGGAATGGGTGCCCCGCAGCAGCAACAGTTTTATCAGCAACCACCAACAATTCAACAGCCCTACGGAGCTAATAATATGAACGCTGTTTTTGGAACTAATAATGATCAAGGTATGTCTAGTTGATTTCATGGCTTATGTATTTCTAAGGGTGGGTGAACGATCATTTGACATTACTTAGACCATTTGAATTTTATGGATATAATATGCAAAAGGTCTCGTTTGGTCAATGCCCCCACCACTCCCTTAGAGTTTATTTTCAATAATACTAATGGTTCTTGATTCATGTCTGGGAAATTCATCAAATGTCACATTGAGTGTATGTTAATCGTGTCTAATTTTCTTAAACGTACCTACCTACTAGCCATAAGTTAATTTTATATCGTTCCAAAATATAGTTTAGTGGAGAACAAAGCCTGAGAAAAAGCTATGATCAGTTAAAGTTTGATTAAAAAATTGTAAAAACACGGTTTCTTAAAAACTTGCACGCAGCTAATGATGGCGCTCCTCCTCCACCTCCGCCCTCGACACCGCAAGCATTTACAAAACAGCCTCAACAGCAGCAGTCAGGTAGTCACCGGGAATCCATATTTGAACAGTTACTGATTACTGTGACCTTTCACATTTCAAGCCTGTATTTGCATATCACCTTTACCATTAGCCAAATACGCACCGTTGTTTATTTATCTGTTTGTAAACTTATCACTTAGATCTCATTTGCAATTGTTTTGTAGAAATAGTTTTCCAAATGTAATTGCTGCATATTATTTAATTTTCTTTGGTCATGCTTGTAATGAAATGAGTAAAAGCTGTACTTGCACGAGTAATCTTCATTCTTCGTTTGCTTCGGAGTTCAGGTTCGGAATTTCTGTTTGCAATTAATCTGAAAACTGAATGAAATTCTTATGGCTGGGCAGTTTTTTAAGTTTAATATTTTTGAAAGCTCTTGCAATTGATGTGAAATCTAAATTATTATTTTTTCTTTCAATAGTTGACTTCTTTGGCTCAATACTGACACCGCAACAATCTGGAGCAGGTTTTGGTGGAGCCAACCAACCAGCGGCAGCGTCAACTGCAGCAAAGCCATTGTTTACGGGTGATTTAGACTCTTCTCTTGCATCGCTGGCGGACTCACTAACCATGAAGTCCAATTGGTCACCCTCGCCATCAAAAACTTCAAAGACGGCCACGGCCAATACTGCCGTAAGTATCTGATTTTACGAAAACAATTTCTGAATTTGGAGATTAACTATTATGTGATCTTTGATGTCGTGAATTTCTTTCTCTCTCCTCTGTCTGTCATCTTTGGATAATGAAGCCCTAGAATGTTAAGTATGCAGATGTTTAAAAATAAGGTTAAATCGTTGTTTATTAGATTTTTTTCATTAGTATTGTCTGGAATTCTGTATTCCTTGAAAAGTTTCTTCATATTTTTAAGTTCTAGTTCAACAACATATTCTATAATTCGAGATTAGTAACTGTTTACGAGTATTTTTTGGTTTTTGTTGTGTTCACAAAAGTATGATTTCAATATTTTAATCTTCTTCTTAAGTTATTTTCGTATAAAATCATAATTTAGGTATGCATTAACGATTTTTCTGTTTTCTGGTTTTACAGGGGAGATTTTAACGACAAGAAAAAGTATCCACACCATAGCATTGTAGTTCCAATTTAAAAGATATATTCAATTTCACTGTCATACCGCAGTTCATACATCATTCAAGCTGCGTATATACATATATATATTATATTTACGTAAAGCTGTGTTGTATTGTATTTGCTTTAAAAGTTATCTCTTAAATAGTTAATCTTAGGTTGCAATACGGCGTCTCTATATTACGTTTGTGACAAGCTTCTGATCTGATCTGATCTATATTATATTAGCATAAGGAAAGTTGAACTTAATTTATTGTAAATCAGGTAACGATGGTGCTTGCTTTTCAGTAGAGCCTCTATGAGAATCAGTAATCAGCAGAAAACGGCCATGCACCTAAAAGCTGAGGCTTGGGGAAGACAAATCCGATCCCAGATAACTTCGGGAAAGAGGTACTGTAATCTAAGAGCTAGTTTATTAGTAAGCAATTAAAATAAATAAATTACAAGCACACAGCCTCCAATCTTCTTTGTGTTGCAGACAATGCGATCGTAAGCTACGATTGAATTTAGTAGACGGTAGGACTAAAATTAAAAATATTATTAAAACTGAGAAAACAATACATTCCAGATGATGGGGCTGTTAATTATATAATCCAGACGGCACTAGTAAATGGTGATTCTTGAAACGATATAAAACCTTTCAGTCTGCCTTTAGCGCTTCAGTCGTTTGACTTAATGACATCAATCTATGTGCGGGCGTTAGCAAGGAAGGTGTGAGTGAATATTATTTAGTGTATTATTTAATTTTGCTTTAAGAGTTGGACCATAGTCTCGAAAAGTAAAGAGTAATCGGTGGTATCAAATAATCGAATCATACACTATTTTCTTAGCAGGGTGTATTCATCCGATTATCAAGTTTTGTTGGAAACGTTAAGTGATCTTAAAATGTTAAACTATACCTAAAAATGATTATTTAATAAGTTTTGATTTGAATAGCTTGGATTCTATGAACTTTGAGGATAATGTCTATCCATACAAACTGTGCGTGACAGAGTATGAGTGCTTCTTAGAGTAATCAGTAGTAGAAGTTCGATATATGTGTGATATAATTTATTTCGAGTCGTAAAAACCGGCTGAACTGTTAAATTATCAAGCTTTACTTGTTTCCTGAAGATTATCCTTGATAAGCTCCGTGATTGTAAATTAATAATATCTGCATGAACACAGTATAATCGATAGCCGGATACGGTAGCAAAATGACCTGCAGTAAAATGCAGGTAACAATTAGAATGACTAATAGGCCGAAAAGAAAGTAAACATTAAAACCATCGACTGTGCAAAACCTTGAAAATTCCCAATTTATTTAGTCATAAATTCTCATCGTCGTTTGTTCTCCATGTGCATAGTTTCAAAACGAACCAGGATGACTGTACTAACTTACTAGTCGTAAGTAGTACCGCAAAAGTAGTGTTATCAAGCGATCATTATTTTTTCCGTTACTTCACTCTTGACAGGTAAATGAGGATACAGTAAATTAATATCTGTAAATATGTGGGGGTCAATGCTGCTTAGGTTTTTGCACGAATCCTCTCGAATTTGTCGCTGCCGGAGGAAGTATTCATTTCCAGTCTCGAAGTGAATCCGTGTGTCACAAACTTTAGCCATTACATGATCAACTCTAAGGTAGTATCGGAGAAGGATAAAGAAACCAGTAGGCATAACTCTCTAAAACCAGAAATTAAAATTACTTTCACACATTTTAATCCAAAACTAAAATCTTGCATACTCGAAAGTTTATTTAAACTTACAATCTTGACACTAAGATTCGAGATTCCGTTATCATGAAGTTCATCCTCGTAAAGGGTAAGTTCTTCGAAAAACAAAATCTTCTCCCTTTGCATTAGCTTTTCTAAGTTGAGTTTTTCTGGAGGATTAGTTTCAATACTTGGCGAATCTTTAGACACATCCTTGATTTTAAGGGTTCCTTCGTAGTTAGTTGTAAATGTCCAGTTGAAATCATGATGAATTTCTTTAGGTAGTCCCATCTCTGTTCTACAAAATAAATCAACAAAACCTTGAAATCCTTTGAATAAGTGATAAACGGACATAGAAATAATATTTGAAATATTCAATTAAACAATTATAAATAAATAAAGAATGCATACTTCGACGCTTGCCAGGCTTCAGCACAAGCGACCCGAACAGAATCAGTATCCTGAGTGGACATTAATTTCATTGCATCCAGTGTGTTAAACTCCAGCACAAATCCAGATGGTTCATAGACAAGATGAAGAAGGTTATCAGGGAATACCATTTCTGGGTAGTGTTTAAGCTTTACTTCCTCTGAATATCTGAAATATCGTATCATAAAAATGTAAACTCTTAGCTTCAGGGTCTTTTCATGAAAATACAACCTTGATAAAATCTCACCTGCAAACCTGACACTTAAACCTGGAGGGATTCTCATCAAAACCGAGGCTGATTTCCAATCCAATGCATTTAGTATTTTGGACATCCAATGTGCTACAGTAACAATTGGAGGGGAGGATCGGGCTTCTAAGAACTGTGATCTTCCATCCTTCAAAATCAAATTTCGACTCCGCTATTCGACGTGTCCCTTCTATTCGCCTAACCCCTGCAGAATGTCCAACCGAACCTGCATCTCCTTCGATGCTCATTTTTCCCCTATTCGTCCAATTCAAAATTCAACGTAGATTTATCCAACTTCGATCTGACAATAATTTAAAACAATTTTTTTTAGAAACTTTTATGTCAGAATTTTCAACACCTTTTATATGTCCAAACTCCCGGCAATCTAGGTATTCAATTTTCCGTACTTACAATTAGTTTCATGGTATTGGGGCAATGGGAGAATACTTTCTCCCCGGGCCCGGCCTTTCTCATCTCATTGTGGTGAATGTGAAAGCACTTACTCACACTCGGAACTCGTTGTTCAATAGTTCAGAGTTTATATCAATAATTTGACCTGTACTAAGGTCTCAAGGTTACTTGAAATACTTGGTGTCAAAAAATATAATGGTTTTTTTTTTTTTTTGATAATATATAACTATTGTCTATAAAAGAAAGCAAGGTCCCTGAAAAAGTTTCTTCCCATGTTAATTATAATTAACGCTTATCTGG